>JAYRBT010000023.1:763864-795337 GCA_036023395.1 Myiotriccus ornatus | reverse complement strand
CCAGTTCTGACTGCCCACCCCAATGTAAACAGGCAATGATTGCAGTAATTCCACCCTCTCATTCCTGGCTGGCACTGGCAGACTCCAAGCAGGCTCTTCCTTGGCTTTTCCCGAAACAGGCTCTGAACCACCACTCCCAAGCAGAGTTTTATCCACCAGACTTTCATTACAGCTCCATCACAGCAGTTCCATGCTCTGACTCCACTGCACCTGGGTTCATAATCCAGGCAGTCCATTAAATCCCACAGCTGCACACACCCAGTTAAACACAAAGTGACTGCTGGCTCCAAAATACACCGACCTGAGCAATAAGACTCCCAAGTGGCTTTCCCCGAGCCACTGTCTTTCCCAGGAGAACACTACCAGGTCAGAGAGCTACAAGAGGGTTTTCATTTGTCATGTCTGCATTTCCCAAACCTGACTTTCATGGAGAAGTGCATCCCACAATGCATGTCAGCCTTTATTAATCTGATCTTCCTCTTCTTCTCCAAAGACATTTAATGCTTTAGTAATGATCAATATTCTTGCTCTGATGATAAACAGAGACAAATGAGCCTGTGCAGGCTGGCTGGGATTTGTAATTACCACCTCCATAGGCATCCAATTCCAGCTGATGGGAAGGTGACAGGAGCTGCCTGGTGGCTCTGACAGAGATGCATTTGCAGCAGGCACTTGGCTTGCAGCTGTCAGGGGCTAATTTCCTCCACCACATCCAGTTCACTGTTCCCAGCGCAGTCCAGCACGTCTGTATTAAACAGGAACACCATGACATCCCTCCTAATGGAATTACTGAGGAAATAGTTCAGAGGCCCATCAGCTGCCATCTCACCCAGCCACCAGGAGCTTCAGTTCACTGGCGTGGGTTTGTGTGGGACAACGTGGTATCGATTCATCAACAGCCAGAGCAGGGCTGGCTGTGGCAGAACAAAGCAGGGCTGGTGGTTTGCTTCATCCCCAGCACCTTCCCTGGGGGCTGGACAGGCTTCAGGCAGCAGAATGCACAAGCTGTGGACTGTGATGTCCCACCTGCTCTGGGATGGGAAAGAGCACTGCAGTCCTTGCCGTGACTCAGTTCCCTGGCTGCTGATCCACTCGGGGGGAAGGGGGCCCTGCCTGGGCCAGGGGTGGAACGAGAGGAGCTTTAAGGTCCATTCCAACCTAAATAGTTCTGATTCTATGAATACAGCAAAATTGGGATGTGGGAGAGGGAAGGACTCAAAAGACTTCAGCACCTCCAGGGAGAATAAGCCAGAGCCAAGTCTCTGCTGGGTTTGGATGAAATGAATTGAAAAGCAGGGTTTCCTTCCCCAGTTTCATCTCAGAAAACAAAGCTCAAATGGCAAAATCGGGGGGCTGGTGGTGGGTGCTGCAGGTGAGACACCCAGGATGGGGACCCTGCCCCTGTCCAGCACCACCCAAACAAAACGAGACTCTGAAAAACCTCATTCCTGAAGCCACTGCACCCCCATCAGAAGGGAAAGATCCCTCTCATTGTCCATCACTGTGTGACTGCAAGAAAGAACTTCAGCTTGCTGTGTGCACCAGTGCACATCACTGACTTCCAGCACTGCAGCAAACACGACTGGATTTACTGCACCCATCTGTTTGTGCTCCCCCTTCCAGCAGAATACAGAGCCCCAAATAATTTGGGTTATTACAGCCCCATATCAGCATGTCATTTGGACAGGTGAGGTTTCTCTCAGCTCCCATGTGCTCAACCATTTCAAGGGTATTAAGTGTAATTGTGGTTTCATTATACTGATAAAACAAAGAGGAGATTCTGATGCCTTTGATCTTGTTTAGGAGCGATCAAAAATCATTGTTATTGTTATAAAGAAGCAAACATCTGTATTAGCAGATTTTCAGTGAAATGATCCTGATTCTTTATGTATGCATACCAGAGTGCCAACTTCAAAGGAACTCCACAAACTTACAGCAGCTAAAGATGCAGACTCAGATTTTTCTTTCATATTATAAACTGAATAGGACAGATAAAAGCTTTACTAACCTGGGGGTGCTGTTCCTCACAGTGCCAAAGGCTCCCTGACATACATAAGGGAGCCACATCCAGGACACCAAAAACAAACACAAGTTGATGCTCTTCTCCCTGATCACATAAGAGAATTTTAAATACACGGTAAGCCCTTGTTTCGAATCTGAGCTTAAAGAACTCAATTTTTGAACAAGGACAGAATATACAAGCGTGATGATTCCCTAACGTCCAATCTTGCCTGGGTTGGCCAAGGAAAGGTTAATAGTGGCAGACATGGCAATATATTGAAATAAGAGTTGTTATTCTCTGCTGCCGTGCAAGATGAAACCTTAAGTGTGGGTACCAAGCCACAAATCCAGCCCAAAAGGAGAAGGGGCTGCCTGTGTGAGGAGGCAACAGGAGCACCACAGTCGGATCGATCGCTGCAGTTCTGTGTGTTACAAAGACACCACTTCGCTCCTGAAGAAAGGCCCATCCTGGGAGCACAATTACACTCCGTGAACAGACAGCTATTTCCATCACACCTTAAAAGCATTCTGGTATCTGTGCTGCAGAGAGCTGCTCCTGGGTTAGCTCATGAGCTCTCCGCTGTGCGCCACAGAAGGTGTGTCACTTCGGGTTTATGATTTTATCTGCACAGCACAGACGGCGCCGCAGAGGGCAAGGAGCTTCTGCAGACCTGAGTGCAAAAGACTTGCACAGCAGCAGCAAAGTGGGGCTGGAAATCCTCTCCCCAGCCCCAGCTGTGCCTCCCAACCCCGACAGGCACCCGCCTCACCCGCGCTCAAGGAGCGAACCCGTAAATCCAGGACGCTGCAGTGCCGGGGAACCCGCTCTGAGCCACGACCAGCACACATTTCCTCACCCCTCCCGGACAGCAGCAGGGAGCCCCGTCCCACTGCCAGGCAGACACCACCATTTCTAGCACATCTTGATGATTTACCTCACTTCAGGTACCAGCAGATCCCTCTGGCCCTGTCCCATCAGGTCCCACACCCCACAGCCCTTTCCGGATGACCTGTTCTGTCTGCTGAAGATGGTATCCCACAGACCATTGCTGGTGTTTGGGATCTCCAGAGGACTCAGGTACAACGTGGGCTGCCCTACAGAGGCCATAACAGGACAATGGCAGGACACAGCCACTGCTGACACCGCTGACACCCAGAGATTCCAGTGGTCCTATTTCTGCTTTGCAAAGCAAATCCAGCCTCCAACACAGCCCACATCCCCAACCCTGCCTGAGCACTGCCACATGGAAGGGCTCTCAGAGGGGTTCCTGCACTCCTTCACACACACACCCCACCCTCCTGTCCACTCCTGCTGAGCCTCAGCCACGAGCTCCCAGCAGCTTCTGGGTACCTGCAACACACACACACTGCACCTCAGCCTCGGAAAATCAAAACATGCTAAAACATTCCGTACTTCCACGAAAATGTGATACATTTCCTGAGGAAAAAAATTAAGAGATTAAATGTAGGTAATTATTCAATTAACAACTGTTATGTATACAAGAGAACCTGATTTATGGGCAGCTGTTCATACAGGCAACTGCTTTAATTGGACAATGTGCTCCTGGCTTCTCCCCAGACTTGGCTGTTTAATTAATGCTAAACAGTTCAATACCCATTTAACCTACCAGCATATGGAGAATTTAACTAACACTGCAGAGGGAGGAGAACTCGATTCATTTCTGGTTGTACTGTAACAACAGAAAGGAGGTCTGAAGTGCACTGAGGTGGAAACCTGGGAGGTGAAATGGATTCAACACCAATAATATGCCCAGATCTCAAAAATACAGTGGCATCAACTTTGTTCTCCTGAATTGTGTGCAACCATCTCCCTTCCTTATCCAATTTCCAGAAATAAGAGAGGGGGGCAGAAAAAGCCCCAAAACACCATCAGTGGGCATCAGGACATGACAAGATTAGGCATCCTGCAAAGCCACCCAGGAAAACAACGGCAGAACCAAGGACCAAACCCAGGAGTCCCAGTTTTCAATGCACAGCACTAACTGCAGAAAGGCTCTTCTCTACTGCTGCTGACACAAACAAAAGTGTTCTGAAGTTCTGTTGCAGAGAATATAAATTAATTCTGGTTCCATTTTTACAAGGTCAGTAAGAGTAAATATCTCCCCACACAGATCAAGGTACAAACTGAAGTGTTAAAGCAGCGAAGCAACTTGTTCAAGGTCAGACAGCAGGTCCCAGTCGGTCTGTTCCAGCTACTCAGTCCATTGGGACACTTTTGAACCCCACTCTTATTTGAAATTCAAAGCTCACAGAGCAGCATTTAATAATCCCATAAAGCATTTTGTTTCAACTGAGAACAAAGGTTTCAGACGTACTTGCATTTCTATGAATAAAATCTTAATGTCACATTTCTTAAGTAAATAGCATCCTAACTAATACTCTTAGTAAGTGAAAATTAAACCTGACACTCAGCTCAAATACTCTGGTTTTAAATCTCCCCATTGCTAAACCTTCAAAAAAGGGGACATTCTGTTTGAAATTGTAAGTGATTTGAGTCCAGTGTATGATTAACTATAGGGGATTCATTTATTTGAGTTATGTGTGGCAGAGCAGACTCTCAGACTCACTGGGTCACACAGCCAAGACACAAATAAAAGCAAACTTCATCTCAGTGGAGCCAGTGTGTGGGTCTGAGGTGCTCCTGCAGACGATGAAGATGATTTATCAGTGAAATGGGCAGGTCTGTAAGTAAAGGTTTGTTCATTCTGGCCACACTCCAAACCCTCTGGAAAAGCCAGTACAGCCCCTGGACCTGTTCAGCCCCAGTGCCACAGCTCTGAAACAACCAGAAAGAGAAGCAAGGCTTGGGAAGGAGAGGTGAGAGATGACATGAACACTGCTGAGACAGCTGGGGAAAAAGGCTTACAGTCCATCACACCTGAGCCTGACAGTGCAGCTGTTGGTTCCATTCAGTTAAAGATGTTCCCCTTCCTGCAGTTCTGCCTGGCATTAAAATAAGCAGAACTAAACAAAGTCAACTTCTGAGCGAGTGTCAAGTGCAACTGCACAAACAAAGCAAATCTGCTGGCAAACCTTTGTAGTTATTTATTCATTTAAGTGCTGAAAAAACAATCATTTCCAGCTCAAATGGGCAAACATGGCAGAGCTGAGCAGTAACACAGCACAGAGGGATCATCAAAGATTTGCTCTTCTGATCTGCGATAAACTCCACTAATAGAAACCTTCCACCTCAGCGCTTTCATGTGCAACAACACATTAAGCACTAAAACACAGATTACAAAGAAAACACACTGTGTTAGACTTATTTTCCTCTCTCAAGCACATCCTTATTTTAAAAGGCATCTGTGCAGATGCACAGAATGATGCTTTAGTCTGAACTAGAAACAACCCCAGCTCAGGGGGTCCAAAACCAAACCACCATGAGACAAAACTGTTTTCATTTCATGGTGAAAGAACATAAACAGGTTTGAATTCAGCTTCATTTGAACACCTCCTGCTGAACTGTCCTCTCCAGCAGCAGAAGCAAAAGCCAGTTTGCATCACCTTAGCAACAGGTCCAACAGGCTCCAACCTACTTGGGCTTATTTATTGCGCCCTGGAAGCAGCAGCATCCCTCGATCCCAAACACCAAGACTCCCTTTAAATGAGAAACCAGGTTGACCTCAGTGACTCATCCAAGCCTTGCCTGTTGTCCTCACTGATGCTCTGAGCTCCCAACAGCAGGAATGATGGACCTGTTTCCCATGGAAAGGCAGGAGGTGCCACCTCTCTGTACATGGGGACATCCACAGGCACTCTCACCTTTTCTGCTCCTTTGCAGGCCAGTTTCTCTCACACATAGCACACATTTCATTATTCCAGTGTCTTTAGGTTTAGGCAGGTTTGATATAAATAGCAGCCTGGATTAAATGCCACCCTGTAAGGCTGCCCTGGTAGGTACCTGAAAGTCCACCTGGGCAGTGCCCAAACACAAAGTAAGGCCACTCTGGACCTCTGAACTTACACAATACCCCAAATCCAACCATGAAGGCAGGCTGGGTTTGTCTGTTGCACCTACATTCTGATGTAGAGAAAATAGAAGAATTATATGAGGAAAATCAAAATGGAGAGATTTTTCCTAGATATATATAAAGTTTGTGTCACACTTGATGGCTTCTATGAACAAAAAATGTTCATAATATTGTGAGCCCAAGAAGAAATTTCCTTTTAGCTCCCTGCAAATGAGGCCAATTTCTTTCTTAGGCAGTTTTTGACAGGTTAATATTCATGCTCAGCTTATGTGAAAGCTGGGGATGTATAGCTTGCCAAGAGCCCTGACTTCTCAGGTTCCTCACAAGCCAGACTGAAGCACCTGGGCAGGCACCTTCCTCTCCCCAGCCCCTGACCAGTACAGTGGGTTACCCAGGTAAGTCAGCAGAGGGTCCATCTCCTGCCTGGCCGGGTACAGCTGTGGTGCTGGTGGGGGAAATGCCTGAATTTGTGTCAAGTTGGGGTATTTCTGGCTCTGCACAGACCCACACGAGCAGTGGACACACCCCAACCCTGCTCAGGGCCCCGCCCATGAGCAGAACAGCTCTCGGTGCTGGGGAAGGAACAGCCTCCTCCCTTCTCTGGGCACACACCAGGTGTTTCATTTCATGTCTGGACAGGCCCCCGTGGCCAACATCGAGCTCCCAGCAGCATTTCTAGTTTGCTTCCTCATCGTGTTCACAGAAGTTCATCTTTCAGCTTTTCCATCTCTTCCAACAGCACCTAAACTTCTCTCACATTTTCTTTTGTGTATTTTCATGCAGTAACAGGCAGACAGGTACACGAACCTGCTGGGGGCAACAATTATGTTTCCTGTAAACACACAGTTTGTTTGGCACAATATCCCCACAAACATGTTACAGTTTATACATTCTCTGAAGTTTTGTCAATACAAACAGAGCAGCAGCTTATGGGTTTTTTGAGTTGTTGGTCTTTCTTTAAACCCTTCATTTTCCCCTTTCTCCAGATTGTCTCTTCTATCCAAGTAGAAACGTAATAGAGCTTTATAAATACTTGCTGAATGCTATTTAATACTAGACATAACAGGCCCAAATCAAGGCATCCCCTGCTGTGCTCTTTAACATGACAGAGTTCTGTGCACAGCAATGAGACTGTTCCATGCACTATCACTGTCATATCACTGGAAATTGATAATCAAACTCTGGCCAGTTCTCTCTCATTTATCTAGCTACTTACTTTAAAACTCCTTGAAAGTAGGTTGCCCAGAGAGGTTTTGGACTCTCCATCCCTGGAAGTGTTCCAGGCCAGGTTGGACGGGGCTTGGAGCAACCTGGGCTGGTGGAAGGTGTCCCTGCCCAGGGCAGGGGGTGGAACTGGATGAGCTTTAAGGTCCCTTCCAACCCAAACCATTCCAGGATTCTATGAAGATTTCACCTAAAGTTCTGATGATTTTTTTCTTCCTTCAGGAGCAGGAGCTGCCATCCACAGGGTTGCAGAAGGTTTCCCAGCAAAGATGACACGGGTGCTGGACATAATCTGAGCTTTCCCCACAGACACACAGCACAGCCACAGCAGCTCCCCTGCAGCCCAGCTGAGCCTCCTCTCCCACCACCTTCCACAGCAGCCCTGGCTCTGAGTCTCAGCTCTTGCTCAGCAGAGCAAACCCTGTGCAGCAGCACGAGGTGCTGTCCTGGACCAACACACCCCTGCACCCAAACTTGTGGTGCTGTGACAGCCACCACCCAAAAGAGGCACCAGCTGGCACAGGCTCCGGGAGCAGGCACTGCAGTAACATCACCTCAAAACCTCCCAGATTCTGGGCTTTTAAGGACAACAGGATTTCTTTTCATTAACCCATTCATCACAAGTTTTAAAGCAGCAATGCCCAGCACCAACAGAAACAGAGGAAAGTGCCTGAAGAGACAAGAACTGTTGTGTAAGACAGAGACACGTCCCTCTGGTGCAATGCTTGACCTGCTGTGCCTGGATTGGTCAAAACCACCTACATTAGTTTCAGATCAAAGCTCCAAAGCTACTCAGCATGTAAGAAATATCACCAGCTCTTCCTGCTCTGATATCTTAGATCATCTTGTTCCTCTTGCTCTTTGGCATTGTCACACACATGAACAGAGCTACACATTTCTTCTGCAGAGTTAATAAATCACCGTTTTTCTACAGCAGCCTCTGTCAAACTCCGTGTGTGTTCTACATGCCGGTGACAAAGCAGGTCCCCAAGGCAGCCAGAGACTGGCTTGATGTCTTGAGTGTCATGGATGGGGCCCAGTGGGCGGCTTAGGGCAGACAAGACAAGTCAGGTGCCAAGCCCCGATGACCCCCGGACAGCCCGGCCTCGGCACGCGGGCGGGGAGGAGGAGGAGGAGGAGGATGGCAAAACTGATGCTGGGCAGCTACAGGCTGTGAACCTGTGCAGCACAGACAGGCCAACAGGAAAATGACAAATGGGCCCAAAGAAACCCTTTACTCTCCAAGTGGAGCATGCAAAAGCAGTACAGACCTTCTGTGGCAATTACACAGGAACTTTATCAATCACTGTGCCAGGTGCCTTTTGCTTCTTCATCTAAAGAGACGTCCCATTATTTTTAGTTTTTTCTGGTTTGGTACATGTCTGCAATATGAGCTTCTAAGACCTGTCGTTTTTGGAGTTAGAATCATCTCTTAATCAGCGGAAGATAAAATCAGCTGGATTTCATAAAGTGCTCAGAGTATTTTGAAATTAATTGCATTTTGCCCTTTTTGTTATTCTAGGAGATCTTTCAAAAGCTTCAGATAATCTGTGTCTTTTATCCAAATGACAAAAATTTTAGTGCTTTTCTGTGACCTTCTGCCTTGTGACAGTGATCCAAAGGCATCTCACCCTTTGGGAAAAAAGAATTAATCAGTTTTTCACTCCTATTTTCAATAACAAAATAAGGAGTTGAATTCCAGCTAAGCTCTGCCTCACCAATGGAAACAAAGCTACACCACCTGAGACAGACACTAATTGTCATTTCACTTATTTACATCTATTTCTATATATTTTGTTGATTTCTATGGCAGAAATCCCAGTTTTCTGGCAACCACTGAGTACTGGGGGGATGTATCAGCCTCAGTGCACCAGTGAAGGAGCAGGAGTGGGATGAACCTGCAGTGAATTGAGGTCTGTGTGTGGAGTCAGAAATTAACATTAAATTAATCACATCTTGAGGAAGAGAAAACACCAAACAGAGCAGCTGTTGAATTTTTAAACAACCCATAATCCCCACTAAATATTTCAGTTAATGAGTGTGTCTGTGATAATGAAGAGATGCTGTTTGTTAGGAAATACATCTCTATTTTTAAAGGTTACCACTTTTAATTGTTTAGCTTTGTGCCTTCCCAAGCAACTAGTTTTGAAAGGTGGGAATTTTCAAATTGATCCTTTCTACTTAAAAAAAAATCCTGTGTCACAATAAAATTCCACAATGTTTGGTTGCAGCTTCCGTGATTTTTTTCTCATATCACAATTTTCATTTGCCATGAAAACAAGAAACTAAGGGCACTTCCCGATTTATCATGCGCACATACGGGTGTTTAACTTCCCATAATCTCATCCTCCCATCATCCTCATTCTGCTCTGACTAAAACAAACTGCTTATCCACTTCCCATTGCAGGGTAATGGGAGCTCACTAATGAGGATCCAGTGCTCAGATGGAACACAGCCCCGGGCAACGACCAGACCCATCTTTCAGAGGAGGGAATGAGCAGATTTCAGGAGTGTTTACAAACACGTACATCTTCCCGTGGCAAGGGCTGTGAATTCACAGCCTGCCTGACAGAATCTGCCTGAAACCAGAGCATTCAGCACTACAATTTCTCCTCACTACAAGAAAACGCATTGAAGAAAATGATGACTATTATTGTAACACCAGGAAACCCAATAAAAATGCGTATATCCACTACTACTGGAAACTTTTATATTCTTATTAAATATTCTTCCCATTTTTATATGACATTATTTTATATTAAGGCATAAAGGACGAGATTCTTCAGTTCTCAGAGATATTAGAGCCTGGGCAGGCTCTGTGGGCACTGCTTTGCTCTTCTCTGTCACACAAGGATAGGGGAGGCGTGACCTGCCTGAAGGAAAATGAACATGTGAGGGGAAACTGAGAACACCTGGGTTGTTCTGAGCAGGGAACCCAGTAAATCACTCTGCACCTGTTGGTCAGCTGTTGTGATTTCTGCAGTTACCACATGCCAGAGAACACAGGTGGAAAGTTCTGAGCCAGCTATCCAAGTGTAACCATGCTGGATCTCCAGTGCCTCCCTTCCCAAAGGAGACAGTCCTTGCTGAAGGGCACACCGTGTTCTACAGGCTGCAGACTTTCCTGCAGTTTCCCAGGAGAACTGAAGGCACCCAAATCCTTCCCGAGTTTTGGATGCTCCAATTTAAAGTCAATGGATCAGTGAGAGAGAAAATCTGCCACAAACAAAGCAGATTCTTAATTATTCAAACACCAGTGGTTTTGTTCTAATTAAATCAGCAGTTCAGTAAATAGCTGCTGAAGTCTGCAACAGGTCCCAGTTCTCACGATTTGCCTCCAGCCTCAGCTTCCATTTGTATTTCCACCCAATTACTCTCACTCAGAGATACTTAAATCTTCCTACAGATCCATAAACATTCAAGGCTCTGTAGAAGAAAAATAAAAGACGAGCTCAAGCGAGTTACATGTAAAAAGAAACTCGGGGGTAGAAAATTCCGCTAAAAAACTAAGCACGTGCTCGTTTTATAGCAGCCCATTCCAGAATCCATTGCAATGGACAAGACCAAGATCAATATCCCATCAGAGGAGATTGCCAGGGTGCTGGGTGATAGCCCTGAGCTGCTGCAGGCACACGGACACGGTCACAGCTGTCACTGCTGCCTCACTCGTGCCCAGAACCTGGCCAGGAAAGTCACACCCCTGCAGAAATCACCTCCACGCCTGTTAATTATCCCACAGATCATTACAGATGACCTTACACTCCACATTGTCGCCCACCCCGGGTTTCCCAGTCCAGCCAGGACTCTGCTCCGAGAGCAGCAGGACACAGCTCAGCGCCCCGCCTGCCCCACGGAAGGTGCCTCTCTGCTCTGCCTCAGCATGATCAGGCCAAATATGCAAAACAGGTCACATTCTCCTCACTGAACACTCAGGTGTGAACTCCCCGCATTATCTCCCACCCATCAGGCTCCCAGGACTGCTCTCTCTTAAGCAGCCCTTGCCAGCTGTCCTTGGCCAAATAGAAACTGGAATTCAGAATCCTTTGAGCTCATTTAGAGACCTTCAGCCTGGTTGTGTAAGAAAGATTCCAACATTCATAAGGAGACAAAACATTCTTGTTAGTATTAAATTGCTCTGGAAGAGATACTGGAAATTCAATTATATGAGATATAAAAGGTAAATTAAAAAAAACACCCATCCTTAACACAAGGTCATGAAGAGGAAGAAACCACTGTCTCCACTTAAAATAAAACCCTATCAAACAGCTCTGTAACACAGTCTTAAGAGAAAAGGCAAATATTTTACATTACTCAAACCATTTTTCCATCGGCAAAGATCCCAAGGTTTTTGTGACCAAGCTAATCAAGTATTCAAACAGCTCCCATCTCCTCCTCAAGGTCTAAATAATCTTACTTTTGTGATTCAGAGGTAAATTCAATGTTTACAGTATTCAGTTAATCTCCAGAGAGCTGACAGAGCTCATAACGTCTCGGCTGGGCAAACGGGAAAGAAAAAACCAGAAGCTGAGTGGGAGCGTTGTTTGTGCCATCAGCCTCCCCTGCAGAGCCGGGGAGGTGATTCCAGGGCCGTCTCTTCCTTGGATGGGTGTTTGGTGCCGTTGTGGGAGCAGAAGTGAACCCAGAGAGCTGAACCAGCAGCACAACTCCCCCACAGCCTCCCTCTCTCACACTTCAGAGCATGTCACTCTCACAGAGCCACCACGAGGAACTCCTTTAAGGGACATCTTCAACCAAGAAACTGTGCAGAGCAACAGGATTTAACACATTTCCTGCTCTTCTCTTCCCAAATGTAACAGGAGGGGGTTTCTGCCGACTCCCCAGTATTCAGACAGAAGAGGCTGAGTTGAAGGGACCCACAGGGATCATCGAGTCCAGCACTCAGCCCTGCACGGGACCATCCCAGGAGTCACACCACGTGCCTGAGAGCAGTTATCCAGACTAATTTACAGCACTGCTGCACACCTGTCTAAATACTGATAAAGGTTTGGTTAAGGCAATGTTTATTCCCCTTGTACCAGAGACATCCATTTGAAACACATTCAGAACATCAAACAAAGCACAGACAACAGAAAACAGATCACCAAAGGAAGCACTGAAGTCATCTCAAACTACTTCCCACCCCAAAGTTTCAACAGCAGTGATAGGAAAGTATATTAAATTATAGAATCATGGAATGGTTTGGGTGGGAAGGAACTTTACAGTTCATCTCTTTCCACCCCCTGCCCTGGGCAGCGACACCTTCCACCAGCCCAGGTTGCTCCAAGCCCTGTCCAACCTGGCCTTGGACACTTCCAGGGATGGGGCAGCCACAGCTTCTCTGGGCAATCTCAATTAAATTAAACCAACAGTTTTTGTTGCTACAAAAGAGAAAATGGAAAAAAAAGATGATATTCAATTTGGACTCCACAATTTTTCACCTCAAGCACTAAAAGACAAATTTAGATTTACTTTTAACACATGATTATAGATGATGCCAAGGCTCATTCAAGCCAAGTTCCCTGACAGTGTGGTCCATTATTGTCCTGTCCCAGCCTCTGCACCAGATACACCACTGTCAGACTCAGTTGTGGTTACATGAAGCAAAACAAATGCATTCAAACATGCTGCCATATTACGTTACCAGATCTGAAGTTTAGTGCATCTCATCCCATTACATCTTAAACTGACTTAATACTGTGCAAGGCAACATGACAAACTAGTGAACTCGGGATAACCAGCCTGTCTACCTGATGTCTGGTTAGTTTGCAAATTAGGGTCTCTGCAGGTCGAAGGAAACACGTCCCCTCTCTGCTCACTGTGTAACAGTGTCCCTGGCCAAGTATCACCCCAGAAGCTGCATTTCTCATCACTAAGTGTAAATTCTTATAGAAGCCTAGCAAGGCAAGGAGAATCATCTCCCATGTCACAGACAGGAGGTTAAGCAGCAAAGAAAGGCTAAAGACACATCCAAAGTCAAACAAAACCCCTTTGTGAACACTATTTTCCTCCCAGCCTCCAGCCAAGGCTTTAACCACAGGATAACCACGTACTAACTCTTCATATTGCAAAAGTCACATGTTACAGTAGGAAAGAATTTACTCAAAACAGTGTTTTGAAGACAGAAAAGATTCTCTCAAATTAGAGAGTGAGATCCTTCTGGCAGAGTCATGAGGAGTTGTTACACTCTACAGTAAATCTGGCCTCTAGGATGAGGGAGGAGAAAGACAAGCAGTCCCCATCCCTCCAACTTTTGGCACTTCTTTCACTCCATTGCAAACTGGGCTTGAAATTCCAAATCCAACTCCCCAGTGGCTTGGAAGCAAAAGCAGGGAGAGAGGGAAGAGACAGGCGAGAAGTTGCACTACTGGAAAGCCATCAGTGACCTCTGAGCAAAACCATTTCTGCAGCTTGAGAACACACTCAGGGACCTCTGATGGTTGAGCCCCTGATACACCAAACCTGGGTGTGAGGGTTGGCAGATTGAAGCCATTGACTTGGTCTCCTTCAGGAAGAACACCCTGTGCTTCAAATCCAAAAGCTGTTCATTTTCATCTGACTGGAGCTTTAGTCTGGCCTCATCCTATGACTTGTGATCAGCATCTTTAAAATTCAATTAGAAACAGAGATGGAGCTGTAAGATAAGTACAGACACTCTCAAAGCCAGTCTTTTCCATTTGCCTTGTTTCAGCCAACAGTTCGATCACTACAGACTCAGACTACTCAAGTGGGGTTTAAATCCTGCAGGCTTTGAAGGCTTTGGGTCACACCAAGAACAAGTGCAGCAGAGTGAAAGTTGTGGCACTTTGTAATTATCTGTTGGGGTTTCTCTCACAGATAATTATGAGATTCTCTGTTACAGTTCAACTAATTAACACAACTTCCATCATCCATTAACGCCACTGACACTCTGGCCTCATCCTCATGGACTTGGGGAAGCAGAGGAAATCAGAAGGATCCCATTATCTCTAATGCCTTGCAAAATCTCCAAGACTGCTATTACTTTTTCATCACTGTTTTCTGTCGCTTTGGTTCCAGGCCAAGACAGCAATTAAGTGCACACTGCTACTTAAAAGCCCAGGAATAACCAGTCTGAAATTAAACAAAACCACAAATCTAGCAAGTATAAAAGCAGAATTATAGCTTGGGCACAGCTCTGTTTCATCTCAGTGCAGAAAAAGGGAGTTTCATCTCCTACAAATCAAATAGCTTCAAACTCGAGGGAAGTCTGAAGGCCAAATCTAGGAGTGAACAGCCAGTGGAGAGGGGCTTGTTTTTCATTTTTATGGAAGCAATTCTTCTATTTTTATTTGCAAAACCAGGTAAACCCACAACTCAGACTTCGCTACCCTAAACATACACAGGCACTGTGGTCTAAGGCCAGCACTGTTCTGTGTGGAGTGGCCATGAGGATCCATTCAATGAAGTAACAATATTAGTGAACTATGTCTGCTCCTTATTAGCTGTGCTGAGGCAGACATGATGATCTGAGGCTGGGAGATTTATACAGGCAGTATATTTTATTAGATCAGCTGCTGGAGTTGAGGTGGGGGGGACACACAAGATCTCAGACTCTCAAGCCATGAAGACAGTTGTCCCTGTTCCAGCAGTCAGACTCATAAAATATATTACCTCTTACTAGAAACCTTCCCTCTCTGTAATTTTAGCTACTGCCAATACAAAAATGTCTCCTTAAACTGACTCATGGTTTTATTTTCAGTAACTTTTCTTCATTTCTGACGAGCAGTTACACCTCAGCTGCACAAGAGCCCCGTTCACAGGAGGCTCCTGGAGCACATCAGCCCCGTGCCTGTGGCTCCAGCACTTGGCACCCACAGCAGCACAGCTGCTCCAGCTGCATCAGCCAGAGGATGCCATGGGCACAAGGCTGCTCTCCGACCTGTGAGTCCATCTCTGCCGCCAGAAAAGCATGTAAATCTTTTCTGGATTTCAGGAGAGCAGCACCCAAGTTCCTCTTTCCCTGCAACTCCTGAATTTCCTGTCTGTTCCTTCCCATCCGTGCACTGCCAAGGCACCGTCTCAGCCAGCAGTGTAACAACCTCTCCCTGACAGGGCACGTGTATCTTGCATTGAAGGTTGGCTTAAGAATCCCCTCTGTGACCTTGATGCAGATTTAATCTGTCATTGTACACTCAGTTTTAGCTCCACTCTTGCCTTTTTGCAGTCTGTCCTAAAAAAGTCAACGAGATATGTTTTCATTCACTCGCAGCGTCTCCAGTGACCTTGGCAATAGTCTAATCTGTCTTGGCAGATTCAAGATAGAGAAAACAAGCAATAGAGACAGACCTGCTGGGTTCTGCTATTGATCAGCCACTTGAGTGAAAGCTCATTATGAGCAGCAGGAACGTGTCAGGTACAAGTTCTCCTACAGAGCAGCAGTGAGGAGAGAAAGGCTTAAACAAAGAAGGGGTGGCTGGGCTTTGGGGTGGGGGGGAAGCACAGCCATGGGAAGGGAGGAAAGGGCAAGGTGAGAAAAAAAGGCAGACAACACTTCATGTCCAGTGAGGCTGTGCATCAGAAACTCCCAGTGGCGTGAACTAAGTTTATTTATCTGAAAAACTGAAACCAGCTTACATCGCCAAACTGCTACAAGAGGCTGAACTCTTAGGAAAATCTTGTTTCTCAGTGTATATAAGTACACTAGAATAATAACATATGTATATATATACACACAAAGTAATGTTATTTAGGGTATTGCTTCTGCTACTCATAGGAACTCAAACAGAACATCTGACGACACCAGAACAGTCGAATGAACTCCCATTATTTTCCTGGCAATCAGGGTGTCATGCAGAAACTTATTGGCATGACTGTTTGAATAGCACTGCCTCGTCTCAAGACAGGTCTTTTCTTATCTCTAGACATTTATTCTGTGCCCTCTGCTGAAGCCCAGCTCCTGTGACCCAGTACATCTCCAGCTCCCCAGGGCACAGGCTGGCAATCACACCACGTTCTGTAGCACTTCCATTATCTTCCTTCCCCTGATTCCTTTATGTCCCAGGTTGAATAGAGACCGAGGAGACCTGCCTGTCCCTGTATTTTATAGGGGGACTCACAACCAACACCCTTTCACAAGAGGCTCCAAACACTGTCTGGTCACTGGGAGAGATGGCACTGAAGTCTCACCCATTGCCAAGGCTTTACCTGGGCACCAAGAGGAGCATCTGCTCCTGGGAGAGGCTGTGCCAAGGGTGAGAGCCCAAAGCAGTTCCTGGGGCCTTTCCAAACTTCCCCTCAGAGCCAAAGGCAGTTCACATGCCCAGCACTGCAGTCCAAGCTATTCCTTTGGCTCCAGCATCAGAATCAACAGCCACACTCACATGTCCACTTGCACTGTGCTCTTCTGTCACATCTTAAAGGTTGCTAAGAAAATACACCTGTGCATTTACTGCAGGGTGGCTGATCCTCCAGCCTCCACAGAGCAAACCCACACCATAATTGCACATCACTGTCAGCTGGTAAACTGAGCTGGATGAAGAGGAAAATTTCCAGCATCCAGCTGAGGAGGGGAATACCCAACACTGATGGATGTTCAGTGCTCACAGACCTCCCAGAAACCAAGCTGGGAGCAGACAGTGGAGTAGATGAAAACAAGCAGAAGGAGGCACACAGAGGGCAAATGACAGTACAGAAGAAATCCTACATGGAAGACCTGCTTCCTTACACACTCCTTGGTTTTAGACATCTAAGTCCAGCTTATTGTGCTGTGCCTGCATAGTCCCCTTCACAGGGTCTGTCGGGTCAGACTCAGCTGCTCTCCCTTCAATCACTGACCCAAATAAAAGCCAAAAACCTCCAGATAAAAGTGAGGCAGCACAAGATATCACAGGGAGAAAAATCAGCCAGCACAGCTCAAGGGGGAGTGAGCACAGGGTGTGCTGCTGACCCCTGAGGTGTCACCAGCTCCATCGATCCCCAGCACCGCAGTGGGGCGGTTCAGTGCAGCAGCTCCTCTTGTGACACCTCAGACAGCCAGGCAATTTCACATCCTGATGGAGGGGAGAGGGGCAGAGAGCAAAAGCCAGGCTATTTCATTGCTGCTGGGCTGTGTGGGTAGAAATGCCTCCAACCCAAGAACACATTCGTATGTGGTGGCACAAGATGCTTTACTGACTCGCAGTGCAATCGATCCAAGGAATCAATGATCTCCTGCCTCATGGTGGCCATCAGCATCACAAAATACGCTTTGCCACAGAAAGGTCTCGCTGTCATTAGTACTACAGAGGTCTCAAAGCCATGTAAAGTTTTTCAGCCTTTATTGCTCATCTCTGCCTGACAGGTTAGTGCCTGCAGTCGACCAATACAACCACTTTTGAGAAGCACAGACCTCTTACCTCCCCATCAATAGTCAGCAATAAAATGTGTCCCAGTAAGTGTGTTCAAAACACAGCAATAAATAGAGGTCACAAAGAACCTGCCAGAGCAGCTCATCTCCTCAGAGCTCAACACTGTAACAGCAATTAAATGGGGACATCTCACAGACTAGAAGTGATTTCAAGTTCTTCAGATGGAAGAAAAAAAAAAGGCACAACTCACGAAATTATTCTTTGTGGCTGCAACTTCTGATTTTCATTTACCTAGAAAAGACCTACTGACAAATCTAATTTCTGGGCTGCATTAGCAGGGGCAGGGGGGAATAAAAAAACACATGCCTGTAAGTGCCTAATTTGTGTTTCAGGTGCCAACTTCACAGCTCAAAATTCAGAGGCATCCTTATTTAGGGTGGGTACTATACTCTATGTTGAATTAATTTCCTCACTGTTGGTTATTATGATCCTTTGAGATTTGAAGTCTCAGTTCCACAATAGTTTCCAAAAGGATTAGTGGTTTCAATGTGCACTTACATTTCTTCATCTAATACATGTGGAAGGGGAAGTATTTACCACTAAGATCAGCTTCACACTTCTAAGTTTTCAGCAGGCAATTTCCAAATAATGGTTTATTTTCAATCAAATAACTGTTAATACATGTTTGAGAGGTGTGGGAAAGCACAGAAGCATAGAGGATGTGACATTCGGTTTGGGGTTGTTTAGCCTGGAGAAAAGGAGACTGAGGAGAGACCTTCTCACTCTGTAGCTCCCTGAATAGAGGCTGGAGCCAGGTGGGGGTGGATCTCTTCTCCCAGGTAACAAGTGATAGGAGAAAAGGAAATGGCCTCAAGGTGCACCAGAGGGGGACTAGATCGGTGATTAGGGGAATTTTTTCATGGAAAGGGTTGTAAAGCCTTGGAACAGGCTGCCCAGGGCAGGGGTGGAGTCACCATCCCTGGCAGTGTTCAAAAAACATGTGGATATGACACCTGAGGATGGGGTTTAGTGGCAAACATAGTGGTGGTAAAAAAGAAAAATACCAAAAGCCCTGTGGGCTCATTCATGTCCTTCTACACACTCAGATCTTACCTGCATCTAAAGCATCACTACTGCAGAACCAGTGAGGGATTTGGAGCCCCTAAACTGGCCAGGAAACTCTCTCCAGACCTGTGAGCAGGCACATGGCATCACAGCAGATCTGGAGGAACAGGAACATAAACCTTGTTCTCAGGATTCCAGACAAGTTACACCGACAGCTGTGCTTGAGAGACCACAAGTAATTGAATTTTCAGCAAAGGGAACAGAGCAGTGCTTGGCCTCTCTTGATTTAAGCAAGAGTTCCTCAAACATCTCTGGAGTCAGTGACAGAGACACAATTTAGTGTCCTTAGAGCCCCCAGATCAGAAAGAGAACAGGATATTATATCTGTAAGTGAACAGCTGAGGAAAAGTCTCCCCAGGGGATGTGCTCCTTCCTGAGAATAAGTAAGATGACACTCAATAAAACTGGCTTTGTGACTCTTCTTTTAAGAGGTTTTAAAAGAAGAGCCAACAGCTCTGCTTTTCTTCTCTGCTTGCCCTCAAGAAAGGGAATAACAGCAGGGATGGGGCTGGCAAAGATGTGGGAAACATGTGCTGGGCTCCCTCATCCCCTCCCTGGCATGCTGCTCCCTGCTTCCCAGGGGGGCCACAGCCTCTCCCCACTCACCTCCAAGGCTGGAAGGCTTTAAAACACCTTTTTACCTTTTTTTTTTTCCTGTTGGGGTCAGAGGAATGATCTTAAACTAAAACAGACCAGTGGGCTGGGCACTTACTGCTCCACATGGAGAAACTGCAGCCAGCTCACACCGAGCCCTCGTGTTTTCAGGAACACCGTTTGCTGTCTGACCATACTGCTCCCAGACAACACCTTCCTTATTCCAGAATACTCCTTCAGGCCTTGGTACAGCAACACAGGAAACACATCAAGGATGAGCAGAAACGGCCTCAAATTGCACCAGGGGAGGTTTAGATTAAATACTATTTCAGAAAAAACGTCCTGGGAAGGTTTCTAAAGCACTGGCACAGGCTGCACAGGGCAGTGGTGGAGTCACCTTCCCTGGAAGAGTTCAAAAAACACGTGGATATGGCACTTGGGGGCATGGTTCAGTGGTGAACATGGTGGTGCTGCTGCACTGTTGATAAGTCTTGCTGATCTTAAAGGTCTTTTCCAACCTTCACAATTCTGTGATTGTGTCCTCAAGCTTTAGCTGATTTGAGAAATAAGACACCTCTGTTCCATCATGAGCACTCTACATAACGACAAAGCCATGAGGGAAAATTTATACAATGTAGGAAGACTTGGAAAAAGCAATTCTGATGAGCCTAAAAAACTCAAAAGCTTTCCTTTGAAGCAAAGTGTTAATATTTTTCATAAAATATTTATAAAGTGGTACAGGATATTTATAAAAGAATATCAGTATATTTTCCTAGACAGCTTGGAAGTTCTCAGTAGTAGATTTAGCAGAAAAATGAAACCTCTGTTTTAGAGTACTCTGCGCCTTTTTGCTTAATTTCCTCGACATGTTGGGGTTTTATTTAACTTTATAAGATGATTTTAAAAAGCTTCTCAGTGGTTATAAAACTATACTTAATTTGACAGACCTTTTCCATAACAGAGACCAGGGGCACATCTCTTCTTATAAACTTCTTACGAAAGGATTCATTTTATTTTCTCATAAATGGAGTTTCATCAGAAGCATTTACAATTTTATACAACAGCTGAAAACTGTGCTCTGCATCCCAGAATAACCAGCTCAAAACAGAAGCTTTGGCAGGAAAAATCTAAAGTCTTAATAGCCAGCATTAGTGTCAAATGCAATCAACTCTTCTGAAAAGGTTCCTGGGAGAACACTCTACCAAGTGTCCCATCCCTGGGAGTGTCAGGTTGGACGGGGCTTGGAGCACCCTGGGCCAGTGAAGGTGTCCCTGCCCAGGGCTGGGGGAACTACAACAACTGAGGAAAGCTGCAGTCAGTGCCCTCTCTGCAGCTGGAGCAGCCTAATTATTCAGAGGCAACAGAAGACATTTATCATGGGCAGGATTTGCACCACTCACCCTTCCAGAGCACAGAGGAAACCTGGCTGAACCTTGCAAGGCCCAGTGGAGCAGCAGACCAAGCCATGCTGAGGGGGTCACTGCTGTCACCATCTCACGGCTCTTAAAGGACACTCTGCCTGTTATAAGACACAGATGCTACTTCTACCCATTCACAAGTGCAGGTCTAAGAAGTGCTTTGTGCTCCAGGACTGGGAGGTGGTGAAAGAAAAGATCTCTGCTCTCCATCTTCTGTAGAGGAGAAAAGCACTTCTGTGGTTAAAGCACTGTTATCACCTGAGGGATGTTCCCGAGTTCCTGGAGCTGCTGTGCTGCTCTGACAAGTCCCTGAGAGCCGCTGAGGTGTCATTGAAGTGGAACAAAACAGATCACTCAGGAGCAGGAACCAACACGTGCCCCAGCACCTCCCAGGCAAGGGCTGCTCAGGGATGGAAAGCCCACAGAACAAAAAGCTGCATTTTCAGTGCTAATGCAGCTTCAAATGGTGGTGTGGGAAAGGTGATAAAGGTGCAATTTCAGGTAATTCAATCAAATGAATCCTCCACATCAACACACTATTTGAAACACATGTGTTACTCCAGAATAACAGTGATTATAGACAAGAGAAACAACCAACCAGTTTTGGCACATGGACCTCTCCAAGCACCAACTGTTTTCTGAAGAAGGTCACTCAAAAGTACTCCCAGTTTTTGGACCCAGCAAAAAGAGGGGGGCTATTGAACCTTTAATTAATGCATGAGCCCACAGTGTGTTTCTCTCCTGTCCCAGGGGTTTATCCCATTCTCTAGATGATGCTGCCAACAAGAAATGCTGCTTTCACATCAGTTTTTCCTGATCTGCATGATCTCCAGCGTAGGAGAACCTCAAAGCTCGAGTGGATGTAACCTCAAGAAACCCGGGACTCCAATCCACACCACAGCTCTAAAGCTTCATTTACACAAAAATCCATTTTTTGTGTCAGGAAAGGGTTCTCTGCACAGAGAACATTTAACTGGTCACAACTGAATGTGTTGTATCACTTCAACTGGCCATGAAGGATCGTGTTGTATCAAAGCTGTAGGTGAGAGACAAGAAGTACCAAGAGGAGGAATAAAAGCTTCCTTAGCAGGTTTTCCCAGGCTATCCCCCATAAACAGCATCTCTGCACGTGCACACACACATGGTCAAACTCAAACACAGGGCCAGCAAATTCCTCAAGTCCCACTGCCATGAGCTCATGTTGGCAGAGAAATGATTAACTGGAGTGTAGTGATTATATCTCCATCTCACAGCAATACTGGAAGCACTTAATTTGATACAGTCCCAGTTAATAACCAGAAAACAGATGAGATAATTTATCTTTATTTACTACAAATTCCACAGGGAAAAGAGAATCCTGTCAAGTCTGCTTGTGTCCATAATATTGCACAGAAGTCTCTAATAACTGCTTTGCACACTGATCCTAAGGCAGAATAAAATTCATTCATATTTTGGCTTCTAAAAGCAACACAAAATACTTCCTTTCCTTCTGATTGTTGTCCTCAGAGATCACACAAACAGCACTGAGATCCTTCAGTGCTCTGTGTGCAGAAAGACCTGGGTGGATGGGAATGCCTGTACACTCAGTCTTTGGATGAATAACTGGAAGCAACGGGAGTGAGGCCACACCACTCTCTTCAAATGAGGTGCAGGTACCCCATCCTACGTGGTGAGGAAGGAGTTCCTGCCCCAGGGGATTGAGGCCAGCAATCCCCAAAAAGCCCACCTTCCCTCAATTAGCACCAGCTCTGAACAAGCAGCACGCTGGATTGCAAGGATTAGAAACAAAGACTACAGTAATTCTGTGCAGGTTCAGAGTTGCTCTCCTGGCAGCAACTGGTGTGGCCCCACCGGCCTCCAAGCAGGTGTCACACTGCCTATGTGCACCCCTAAACCAAGGTAACTGAGCACAAATTCATGCTGGGGAGGATTTGGGGAAAGAATTTCCTTTTTTTTTTTTTTTTTGGAGGGATGCTAGCACTAGTTATCTCACCAGGTATGACAATTCTAGTGTATTTCAGCACCAGCAAGTGTTACACAGTCTGTGTAAGAACACCAAACCAAGGAAAACAGGACATGAATTCTTCATCAGAGCAGTTCACTTTTCAAGTCTACAACAAACACCATTAGTCTTCACTTTTAAAATTCAACTTAACCTTTTGGAAATGCTACAGCTAATAAACTTAAGGGAATAATAGGGAATCATTCCTTTCCTTGAAGTTTCTGGACCTGACTCCTCCAGCCTCTCCCTCTGGCCTTCCCATTATTTTTGATGTTACCAATCACTCTCCCCCCACTGATGTCTCAGCTCCCAGTTCTTCTCAGTCATGGTTCTAGTGTTTCTTCTCCTTGCTCACACTTGGGGGGAGTCTAAAGATTCCTTTAATGTGCCCCACCATTAGCTTGGGAAGCAGACCCATTGCCTGCTCATCCAAAGCCAGCCACATGTTTTGCCCCAGTTCCAGGCAACAGCACCCTCACACAGCAGCAAAATCAAATCAGTCGCTGGCTGAACTTCCAATCTCTGGCAGCCACATCTTCAGCCAACTGCATCTCACACTCCTGCAGTTCAGAAGGGGTGGAAGTTGTCCCTGTGCTGGGACACCGTTCCAAAGGCCAGCAGTGCCCACACAGCAGCTGCCTGCTCAGGAACAGGCACTGCTGGAAGGGCTCCACGGCAGGAGCTGCCATCTGCTCATTTACACAGTTCACCTAGTCAGTATTCTCTTAGGGTTAGAGGTTTAACATGGGTGCTAAACCCCAGAATTCTGAAAAGACGCTGCCTCTTTCAAAACTCAGTGTACATCTTTAATGTAAACTTTTCAAAGCCAGTTGAAAGCACCTTGCAATGCAGTTCAAGTGTTTTCTGACCTGTTTGTTACTGCTGTGAAAACCATTGTCTGACAAGCTGGTCCTTCAAAACTGCCCATGTTCATGGCAGTCATTTTGTTTATTGTGCTTAATAAGGAAATTGATATATCATCATTAAACAGTGCAATTAACTGTCCAAATGACAACTACACATGTACCCTAACTACATGAAGGGCATGGTAATTGCCTGAACATTAATTTAAACTATTCAAGAAAGTGATATATAAAAACACAAACACTTAATGTGGGAAAACAGTGACAGGAATCCCAAGGCAGACCAAAAAAGAAACAGCCTGTGTAGGCTGGCCAGGTACCATCCAGGCTGTGAGCCAGTTCCTCAGTGCGTGCCACGAGCGGGGTCAGGAGTCACTGCCACATCCCCAGCATCAATCCTGTCAAACACAGCACAAGCTCAGCCCTGAGCAGGGATAAGGAACAGGATCCATCCCACAGCAGGAGGAAGTTTATTTGCAGGAAACAGACTGCACAGATTAAATTTTAAAGCCATTACTCAATAAATCTTCTAGTATTTCTAAAAAGGCACACCTGCACTACCCCATCCCTCTGGGACAGAAAACAAACACCAGCTATTATTTATATAAACCTTGATCACACTTTCTGCCTCTATTTGACAGCCAAGACCCCCTGAGGGGTGGCTGCTATTTAAAGTGAAATTACACTTAAATAAACAGTGTCTATCAGAGGATCACATTGATTTGGAAATAAAACAAAAGCCATTGTTATTCTACATGAACTACTGTGAGAATCTATAAAAATCCTTTTCCAATTGTTCATAAGTCCAAAATTATATGAAATATCACTCAAACCAGGCTCACTTGTCTCAGATAATAATTCAGCTGAATCTCCAGCAAAATAAAGATGTTATTCTGCAAGTGGGTGCTGTAGCAAATGCCTATTCCTTACCCTGCTGGAGAAGCAGCATTTGGATGATATTTTTCCAAGCCAGCTGTACATTGCTGCCTTCATTTGGTGTTTCCCTTCACTCAAGCAAAGCAGACTTTTATCTCTGATTAGTAAATTAATTCCCTCCCATGATTACTGTTCTTTCTTGGTAACTTCATTCAAATAAACAGGGAATTTCCTCAGATTTTATAACAATGAAAAACAAGTTAACAATACACTATTTTAAATAGTGATATGCCTGTTTCTGTAACTTTAGCTAATCTTTCTTTGACATTTCTTGCTCTTACAGAGCATGTTCTCAGAGACCAGAAGCAATGGACTGTCTTCATCTTTGGTTAAACTCCCAAATGATGCAGCCCCAGAGCTGACTGAGCACAGGAGAAAGCGTCCTGCTCATTTCTCCTCACACTTTTAGAAACAGCTTAGTGCAACTAGACAGATGAATTTTCAGTTGTGTCATTGCCTGGAGCACCAGAGCTTCATCTCCTCTAGGGCATCCCAGATCACTACTGCTGAATACTCTTAATTAGTTTTCCTACAATAATGTAGGGATTCATAAACTTATGTTTAATACACAATGGAAAAGTTGTGTAGGGAGCTTCCATGAAGAAGAAATTCTGGGATGTTGCTCCAGTAACAGATGGTTTGAAAATATGGAATCCCCAAAATACCCAAATGAATCTTATTTAATTGTTCCTGAAAAGAAATCCACTTTTTCAAAAAATGGACTGTTACTCACCTATAAATCAGGTTGCCACAAAGAAATAATTTGCTTCTGAAGTGACATTTGTCAGCTAAATGACTAAGCACCCTGACATTTATAGAAACTGCGCTGCAGCTGAAGCCACACACTACTGCTTAACGTTAGTTTTGCTTTATAGAAAGAGTCACAATTTGAGCATAAAAATTGCTCTTATTAGGCAGAGAATGTCAAGTGTCATTGCTAAATTTACTGTAGTGATTCAGCACGAAAACAAGCATTGCCCTTTTGGCTTTCGGCGTCTCCAGTGAAGTGCCCATTCATTCCCCACATTAACTTCACAGCAGTGGCATCACCAGGGCCAGCTCAGGGGGTTATCCCAGGCACACAATCCCAAATTACTCCTAGCCCCGACAAACTCACACCAATACAACACCCAGCTTGCAACCAGCCCATAGAGCCCCTGGCAAGCGGTGGGTAAGCAAGCCCAGCCCCTGGCACACTCGGCAGGCCACTTTGCCAACCCAGCACCAGCCAAAGCCACCTGTGCCCCTCTGGCCAGGCGTCTGAACCAGCAGATCTACAGGCCCCACAAGAAGATGAGTGTTCGGCGGCCCCGCTCAAGATCTGTGAAACTGGGATCAAAACCACTGCAGGGAAACTTGCTTATGACACTGTGCTGTGAAGATGAAGGGCCTGGAGCAGCAAAGGCTGAGGGAGCTGGGGCTGTTCAGCCTTGGGGAGACACAGAGGGCCCTCCCCAGGGTGTGTCAGGGTCTGCAGGGAGGGGGCACAGGATGGACCAGGCTCTGCTCGAGGGGGCCCAGCAATGGGACAGAAACTGATGCCCAGGAAGTTCCACCTGAACTTCCTTGCTGTGCAGAGACCAAGCACTGAACAGGTTGCTCAGAGAGGGTGTGGAGTCTCCTCACTGGGAATATCCCGTGACTGCCTGGGCACAATCCTGTGCCACGTGCTCTGGGGAGCAGAGAGGTTGGACCAGGTGTCCCACTGGAGTCCCTTCCAACCTGACCCATCCTAAGATTCCAAACATCCTGGAGCAGCAGTTGCAAATACTGTCCTTTTAAAGGCTTCAGAGAGACTCAGATGTACATAAGCACTTGATAAAACATCCATCACCAGCACATCTCCTGAGGTGTGGGCAGCCTGATGTGCTGGACCTCCAAACACAGGGCAGGAGGGGTCTCCAAGAGTCTCCTGAACAGAAATATAACCCCCCAATAGTCAGAAGCAATAGCCAAGGACTGGGCATCAACAGGATAATTCACACAACCTGAACATCTGTGCACAGCTTCCCAAGTACCAGCAACTCCAGGCAAGGCAGGTGGGAGCTACAGAGCTCAGCTTGGGAGGGTGGCACAGCCAGTCAGGGCTGGGGGGCAGGGGGGGAAGAAATCAGTGGAGGTTTGTCTGGGACAGACCAAAATCTGAGGCAGATTTAATACTGATGAAGAACAGATGACAAATAACATTATCCACTAAAGAGAAACTGAAAGATAAAACCAATCTTGGATCACTAAGTATTCCAGAACAATGTTAATCACTGAATTCCTCCTGTAACAGCACAGATTTTGTTTCTGGAGGACAACGAGGAACATCTCAACACCACTCCTGAAACCACAAATGTTTGCCTGAATGTTTAAACAACTTAGAAGCTCACACACAAACTGAAGTCCATTTAGAAACAAAAATCAAAGCAATACATTTTTCCAGATGCTCCACTGGTTGCTCCAGCTGTAATGGCACACTTAGAGGAAACTGTAATAAAAAAGACAAAATGCTGCTGCAATACAGCAGGAACAGAGCAAACCAGCCATTAATATTGTTCTCCCAAAGAACAATGGCTCACAGAATAGCCTGAAAGGACATCTGACATGCATCTTTCCCAGCCTTCAAGAAATATAACCATACATAAAGCCAATATGATTACTTGCTAAATCTAATAAGTTTCTTTTTCTTTGATGGTTGTTTGCTCCTTAATGTGCTTTAAATGCATAATAAAAATATAATGAAAAACATACATTTATTCTATGTGGCAGCTACTGCATATTCCATAAAAAAATAATCTTATAAAGTTTAATTTTACAGTGTTTCTTAAATCTATTTCCACTTATTCACTGTATGCAGAGGGTATCTGCAAAGGAATTTAATACTGAACATAACCCTTTTCTTTACTGATATTAATGCCAAATTTTCTCTTTACAGGCTTTGTTTTGTCCCTTCTGTAAGCCTAGAAAAGGAAAAGCAAGTGCATGTAAGGTTTCTGAAGAGTCTCATTAAAATGTGAAGTCCAAATATCTGCATAATTTTCCCTCGATTGCTTTAGGACTGTTGTGGGATTTTTCCTGTCTGGGCATTCGTCTTCCATAACATTTTAATTTCCTTGAGAAAACTGGGCTGAGCTTCTCTCATTGCCACTGGTGATATCAGAGCATCTGTTCTGCATTAAGGGAATGCAAATTTGAGCACAGCTTTTCAGCAGGCATTTGTCAGGAGAAACACCAGCAAATAAAAGCTATTGACAGGAAACCCCATGCAAATCTTTAGGATAACATAGTCCAGAAAAATCCCTTGGGACATTCTCCCTTGTTTCCCTTTGCAGCAGAATTTACTGCCCAAAATTAGACTTGCAGTCAATGGTCAACCAACCCAGCATGTTTAAGATACTCTTTACACACTCTGGCTGTTGGGGAGGTGTGCTGTCCTTACCAACAGCACACCTAGTCCTAAGGAGAGCCTCAGGGATCCCCTCTGGAATCACCCTGAGTGGGATTAACCTGGGGCCTTCAAGCTTTTTCAGGAGTCATGACTTGAATTCACTGTCTTGTGCCTGTTTGGGTGCCACTTACTTGATAATCTCACCATGCTGCTCCTACCACGTGTTTTTCCTCCATCTTTACCCTTAAATACAAAATGCAAGAGCCATTTGCTCATCTGAGCAATACTGACAAGTTGAATTTGCTCAAACAACAAGGATCAATAGCACACAGAACTCAAGAGACCTGCCAGGACACGGAAAAATATAATAAAGATCAAGGTGACAGTAGGTTTTAATTACGTGAGAGGAGAGGAGAAGGTGTGTTCTGCAAGGTCTTTGCAATTTGAGACTATAATCAAAATGTCATCAGCCTGCCTCTCGTATTTTCAATCTCTTAGGAAAATGACTAGAATGGTGTAACATTTTCAGATTAATTTTGATGCCTCCATCAGAAAGCCTGACATTTGGCTAATGTCAGACATCACCTACACTGTCATTTGATTTCTCTCTTCCCCCTCGGGTGTCACTTCACTAATGACCTAGAGGTGGTAATGAAACACAGTGAACAGATTAAGGGCAGAACTTCTGAAAATGAAGCAATATCTGCTTTGACATTAACATGCTGCTCGTGGAAACATTCACAAATGTGTGTTATTTGCCAAGCCATGAGACACAGGTATTTAAAAAACACATGTAAACATTCTCATCATTTATCCAATTTGATGATGAACTAATCCAAGTACTGCAAGAATTTACATCAGGACACAAAACATCTGTGAGGAACACCACAAAGTCTCGAGTTCCACAGTTACATCACTGTCTCTGATGTAGAAGCAGCTTTTGCCCTCCTTTTCACATGAAACAGTGTAAATCATGGCCTTTCTGTGCTCTCAGCCTACACACTCCTGGTGTATCATTAGCCCCTTTCCTTCCTTTGAATGTCTTGGGAGTTTGAGATCAAATAATATACCAAAATTAAAAAGTGTTTTGCCACCTTCCATGAACAATCTTGTGACACCAACTACACATCACGACATGGAGTCCTACAGCCAAATAATTCCTCCTGGACACTGAGTCAGAACAGCCCAAACGAAAGAGGAGAGCCCAGCTCAGTACCATTTACCACCCCCAATGTCCTACTGCTCCTCAGTCATGGCCAGACCTGTGCCCACTTTCTGTTCTCCAAGTAAATTCTGCCTTACGGAGTCTGTTTGTTCACATCAGCTCAAGGCAGCACTGTAACCCCTTCCCCCCATGTCCAGCCACACTGTACCCCCCCTTTCTCCTTGCAGGGAATGTCTAGGATTTGTTACAATTCCTTCAGGACCTGAAATGTGGAAGCTTTGTGCTGGTTTTCCAAGAGGCAGGAATGCTGCAGTGGCATGCTGGGATATTCCACACTGCATTACAGGCAACAGCTACATCATCATTTCCACTGAGAACAGAACCCTTCCCAACTGCTCTCTATCAGTTTTTAATTCACCAAGAGTCTGCACATCAGTAAAGATGATTATTGTACTACAGTTTTAAAGCAGAATGTGGCTGCCTTATAGCAATATAAGATGAAGTATTTTCCAATTACTTTTCTCTGGGGCTTTTCAAGCACTGGGAATGAGAACTCAGATATCTACAGCTTTTTCCCCACTTCTTCACTTTTTCCTGAGGCTTGTGCACAGGCCAGGATAACAGCAGGAAAAATTTTGCCACGATCTTCATTCACAGCCCACAGCTGTTTGCCTTTGTCCTCTCACTTTCTAGGTGGAAGCAGGGATTATACTTCCAAGTCATTGATTCCCTCTTACAGATTTTAATATGTAGAGAAATTTGTACTCCTTCTTCCTCCAGGTGTTACAAGAAATCCCAAGTTGTCCTTGGTTTCCAAAGAAACCTCTGGGGAAGCCCTACAGTTCAATCAGGAAGCACTCGGAGTGCTCTGGCTCTTGCTTTAGCAGATACAAGTTTATCACTCTGCACAACGATGCCATTTGGGAAAGGTGCATGTCCAGGGTGAAAATCATGATTGTGAAACACACTCTGGGCAACTTGGGCCAGTGCCTCACCCCTTCTACCATTTTCCCATCACTCCACACAGGGTAAGGATCCACCTGAGCCCTCCAGAGCTGCCCAGCACACACTGGGGGTCATCCTCAGAGAGACCGCACACCCAGCACCGACAGCCACCAAAACCCACGTGCCACCAAGGTCCCTGAGAGCACAGCACGACCTACCAGCTCCCCCTGGCTCCACTGGACTCCTCCGTGCTCAGGGTGGGTTATCTGGAGCAGACAGCTTCGGCCAGCCCAGCACACGAGGAGGGTGAGCAGCGCAGACAAGCCCAGCGCTGAAGGACACTGCTCTGTGCCCCCTCCAAGGAGCAGCAGCACCTGGTGAGGAGCTTTTATCCCACCTGGGAAACCTCCACCCCAGAAAGCCCCACCCTGGGCAGGGCTGCTCAGCACAGCTGCAGACAATCCTGGCACCCCTGTGCCCGAGGCCGCAGGGCAGCCCCTCCTGCAGGAGGGGTGCAGATCCAGCACCAGTGGAGCAGAGAGGGTGAACATGGGACACTGCATTAATATAAACCCGGGGGGCAGTTGTTGGGGTGGCAGAGCTTGTCTGAAACTGCAGCACTGATTAAAGCACCAAGTTTAACTCCACACCTGAGCACAGCTCTGGGGATTAGAGCTACCAGCTTGGGGGGTGCAGCAGGGCAAGGTCATTTTTTACCGGTTCTGACACTGCCAGTGAGAGTTAATTGGTGACAATGTCATAGTAACTGCTCTAGTGCAGAAAATGTCTTCCAGGGATTCCAGGAATGATACCCATTTGTTATTTTGCATGAGCTGCCCAGGAGCAGATGGATGGTGGTGCCTGATCGACAATGACATGGGTCAGCTTGAGCACAGTGACCCGCAGGTGAGGAGTTATGTCTCTATCCCCTATTAACTCAAATAAAGAATAGTTCTGGAGAAAGGATATCACTGTTATTGGTTCCAAGGTTTATTTCAAATCCCCACCCACCTCCTTCTGGAAGAGAACAGGTGATGATCATCAGCAGTACAGTGGCAAAGCAATAAATAAACCAGTCAATAAATCCCGAACTGACTGCAGCAAATGAAGTAATTTCATCATATTTCACAGCCTGATACCTGTGATCGTGTCAGGATGTGCTTCCAACAGGCTCTGCTTGTGCTGAGGACCTGCCTGGTTACTGGGCTCCAGAGTTTTGTGGAAGTAACACATTTGCAGGCAAAAAAAACCCTATTTTCATCAAAATCTGATTCTGCCCTTGCGAAATATCAGCCACCAGGTGCAATGAGCAGTGAATTGAGTGTGAGCTGGTTATTTGTCATCAGTTGAGGCGGGAAGAGGACACGGTGTTCAGGGATAGCAGCCCCCCTTTATTGCAACAGAGCTTCTACTTATATACACTTCTGGGTAACACACATGTACATGCCATACAGACCATTGGTTTAGCATAAACATAACAACTCATGATTGGACACACAGCCACATGTCCATATGCCATAGGTAGACATGC
>JAYRBT010000023.1:751415-763764 GCA_036023395.1 Myiotriccus ornatus | reverse complement strand
TAGCAGGAAGTCCACCCTGTGCCACAGTCCTTACTGTCCGTGGTTAACCCTCTGCCAGGTGCAAAGTTCTGTCTTCAGTATCCCAGCTTACAGAGAGCCCAGAGCCAGCTGGGCTCCCCCACAGTTATTTCCCATTTGGGTGAATTACAAAGAGTAGAAATGGGGAATGAAATAACTGGATCATTTATTAAGGTAATTCAAATTAATTTAATAATTAACCTCTATTTTCCTTTCACACTCAGGCCTCATTGGAAAATCACACCATTGGCACCATCAGGAGGAGAACTCTGTTGTTTTCTAATCATAATCTGCCCACCAAGAGGACTAAAATGCCCCTAGAAAAGGGGTTTTGGGTGGTTGTGAAGTGTGAGATGTATTTATTGTGTCTTTGCCATGCAAGAATTAACAAACTAACTGTTGTTATTGAGAGAACTATGGACTATCCAGGTATTACACAGAGACATGAATAGTGCTCAGTAATACAGGAGACAGGAGAATTTGGATATGACAGTTCCTGTAATTATAATGGGGGAGGGGGAGATTTTTAATATCTAGGTGAAAGAACCTTAGATTTTTGAAATGAATTTACAATTCAGTGTTGTAGTTGAAGCAAACAGGAAATCCTATGGCAAAGGGACAATGGCTCCATGCTCCTGCACGAAATCTCTGCATGAGTGATGCATAAATGCCATGGTTTCACTGAAGTCTCGTGGATACCTCTTCAGAACAAGCTCTCAGGCTGTTTTCCCCTGGCCACACGTGCACTTCCCAGCCCTCAGGGTCACAGTCTCTGCTTATAAGGTTGTTAACAGAGAAAGAGTAAGTCCTTCAGGAGAGGGGAGTTACATAACTGAGTATCTACAGTTAAATTGAGCTGTGACACCGGTATCCGTATCTCATGGAATGCAAGCTGAAACTGTGAACTGGGCAAGAAAAGCTCAGCCCGGGAGATGGGTGGAACTCCAACTGCTCCCCAAATCCCTGGTTGAAACAGGGCTCAAGTCACAGACAGCCAATGGTTACTTTTATCTCAGCATTATTCGATGGATCTTTGGACATAAAACTTTGTCCAAATCTCACGATGATCAGTAAGAAGCTTTTCCTTGCACTCTGTGTGCCTTCAACTGTAACTACTGGTGCCCAACATATCCCAGACCAATGATCTCATCCACTGGCAGTTTAAGCAGAAAAGTTACAAAGGTTGCCCCTCTCACCTGAGGCATTACTTGTGCAATCACAGCTTGTGCATTAAGACATAATAAATGAGGACCCTTTTCATGCTGGTTCCATCAGTAAATACACCAGGCTATGGACAACCTCCAGCCCAAGTACAGCCCAGCCCTGTGCTCCCCAAACACCTGGGTAACACACTGCTCTGCACTTGGCAGATGGGTCCTGTAATGGGAAAGGGAACACAGTCGTGTCTGGGAATCAGCAGCTGGATCTCTTCCACTTTGAGATCTCTTTATGATCCTAATTGTAAGAGGCAGAGAACTGGCATGCTGGAAGAAGGCAGAACAACAGTAGTATTTGGAAAGACATCAGGGAAATAGGATGGAATTACATGGGTTTTCCACTTTGGAAGTACCTGCTGTCCATTTGCAAGGGGAGAGGTGTAAGGAGTCAAACAGCATCTAAGCACTGAGAGCTGTGGCAGCTAATTGCTGCCATGGAGCTGGAGAAAATTCCCTGTCTTTGCCATCCTCAGCTACAGAAAATTGCTGCTCATCCAGCTGCCAGTGTGTGACAGGCAGCACCTTGGGGACAGGACTGAAGCAGAGCTGTGGAGCACTGGCACGTTCCCGAGGAGAGTCACGATGTGCTGACACTCCAGCTCTCCCAGCAGCATCACGTAGTGCAGATAACATAAAAACCCCAAATAAGAGCTGTGTCTGGGGTATGAAGAAGTTTCTTTGGAGGAAGAGATTAAAATATTCCTGGATACAAACCTCCTGGAGTCCAGCAAACAACAGCAAGTTCAGGGACAGTAATGGATGTGCTGCAGATTCACATCGACCCAAGAGGGTTTATGATCCACAAGGTCAAATGCAGCCATTCCATCTTAAATAGAAAAGGAGATAAAACATAAGGAGAAGTTCAAGCTTTATTTGAATTCAAACACAGAAGGACCCAACAGCTACTGAATTTCAACAGGATTTAAGTGGCTGCAGCCTTTAGACTTCTTTAAAAGCCTTGTGAATAAGTATCCCCCAAAGTGTGCTCATATACAAACAACTTGCTTAAGTAAGTTCTTTTAAATCAGCTCTGCTCATCTCTGTTCAGCTCTGCTCATCTCTGCTCAGCTCTGTTCATCTCTGCTCAGCACTCACAGGTCTGGTGGCAGAACATCTCAGAACACAATTAAGTGTGCAGCTACACAGTGGTGTTACTGCAAGCAGTACAATGCTATCACATGGACATTTTCTTTAAGCCTTTCCAAGATATTTCTCTTCCATGTTCCTCACAGTTGTAGCAGCTCAGGGTGTAGATGCTATTTTATGAGCCTGGTCATAGAAAGTGGATAAAGAATTGACAAGTGTAAGAGAAAAAAAAAGGATTAAAAATTACAGAACAACCCCAAATGTGTCGCTTGACTCTCTATCCCTTGAACCTGAAAGCACTGTTAATAATCTAAGAGCAGCTTTGGGAAGAAGTTCTCTGGCCCTGTGCTCTCACTGAGCTGCTGATGTTTGACAGCACATCTCTGCCCCCTGCCCTGCAGCAAGGGGACCCCACCCCAGGCTGCTGGTGCTGGCTCCGCTCCTGCCACCGCTGGGACTGATGGTGCTGATGGTGATGAGGGACACACAAATATCTCTAACACACAAATCACAGCTCCAAGGTGAAACCTGCCACCTCTGAAATCAGGGGAGGAATTTGTTCTGCTGTTCCCTGCAATGGCAGAGGGGCTTGTCCCAGGCCTTGGGTATCTCTCCCCATTCCTTTTTATTACCCCTGCAGTACAAGCACATATTGTAATCCCTGACATGGCCAGCTTGGACAGGGCTTGGAGCAGCCTGGGATAGTGGAAGGTGTCCCTGCCCACGGCTGGGGTGTGGAACTGGATGATCTTTAAGGTTCCTTCCAACCCAAACCATTCCATGATTCCATGATTCTATGATCTTCATGTAAAAGCTTCCCGGAAGGTTTTCCTTCAATACATGTTTCAGCTAAATCTGAAAATTAACAGGAAGACTTTTTAATCTGTTTGAAGATCCTGGGGCTGCCTAAGTTATTCCCAGAAAGGATGTCATGCTAAGATTTTGTCCCCTTCATGAATTCCACAGAAATTCACAAAGAATTAAACTCAGTCTCTGATATGCAGGATGATCTGGATGGATGGCTCTGTAAAGAAAAGGGCTGTACATGCTGTATATAAAATTAGAAGTAATTCTGAGGATCATTTCGTGATTTAAGAATCATAGAATAATAGAATGATTAAGGTTGGGAAAGATCTCCAAGATCATCAAGTCCAACCTTTGACCAAACATCACCGCAGTCTTTTAGTAACCACCAAGGTTTTTAAAGAATTAAGGGAAATTTAATCCTTCAAGTGATACCGCTAGGAGCTGGGATCAGTTAATCTTTTGCTGCTGCTGTGGTCCTCCCTCTGACTTCAGACTTACATTCTCTGGCTGTTGCTGGCGTGGTTTGCAGGAACAAGAGTGGAAATACTTCCCTCGAGAGGCCCCTGGCAAAACCCCCTGAAGCAGAACGAGGCGTCCCAGCACTGACAACACAAAGGCAAAGAATATGCTGTTCTCTAAAGCAGTGCTGTGGAGATTCACAACCTACAAGATGTAAAAGGACAAGAGGAAGATGACTTTTCTATCGCCTCAAAGGCAGCGGTGGCGGAGGCGACGCGATTGAAGCAGCTCTTGCCCTCAGCACATTCCCTGAGTGGCCTCGAGCACATTAAAAATGAGACAGTGAGGGAAAATGGCCAGAAAAGCCAAATCCATTCGGTTTGCTGTCTGATGGGATAGAGCATCACTGCTTGAGGTACTAACAGCAATCTGAACAATTCTGGAGCTGATGGGGATGGTGTCACTGAAAGCCATGTGCTGTCAGCCCCTGCTGCTTGGCTGTCCATCCACATGATGGAAAACGCCTTTGGAAGCAGAAGGGTCACTCTGGTGTCCGTGGGATGGTCTCTGGTGAAGCAGCTAGGTGCTGCTGTGTTTGCAGGTTGTGTTTCATAGCTGTGAACTGTGCAGGATGGACAGAGGGATTTACATCCACCTACTGTCACTTCTGTGAATCACCAGGAGTAGAGCAGATGTAAACAGAAACACTGCACAGCTTTAAAGTTCACCAGCCTATACTTTTCTTCATTATTTTCAGTCTGTTTTGCTTACATAACTCCTATTCTGCCCTGCTCTCCACAATCAAGGGAATGATTCTTCCCCCTCCCATTCCTTTCTTGACATCTCTCCTCTTTATCCTCCAACTCCTTTCAAACACATCATGGCTTGGCAGCACAGACCAATAGGCAGCTTCTCGACAGACTTCAGAGAGTTTTGTGCTTCCGATACAACTTTGTGTTCTTCTGCCTTTGTTATCCAAATAAAGCTGTTTGTATCTGACCTGGAAGGTTTACCTTGCAGCCTCCAAGAAAACACCCAAGTGCTGTCAAATACCATTTGAGCACCTCGTGCTGATGGGGGGAAACAATTTATATCAGCATTCCTATTTCTGTGACTTTGTGAAAAAAGAGAGGAGGTTTGGGGGTTGCTTTCTACTGGTAATCACCGGGTTACCAAATCTATTCAGGTTTACTCCGATACTCAGGTCTTGTTAAAGCTATGAAGCCTTGTAACACTTACCTGGAATTCCAGATGTCCCACAGTACCCTGGAACGGTGTTTGTGATGGGGTTGTGTGTCATCTGGAAGCCCAGCCTCATTCACTGTATGCCAGGCAGGACACATGAACTTGGTCTCCACAACAGGTGCTGAACAAAACTATCATAATTTATTTCTCTTTTTTTTTTCAAGGACCAAAAGTAAACAAAGGGGTTAGTTCAACTCAGGGAGACAGAAGAGTCCAGTGACTTTAGGTGAGAGCAGAACTGGAATTAAAATGGAATTTTTAAGCTGCCCTGGACCAGCTGTGTTGTGTTTCAGCTCCAAAAGCTTCTGCAGGGCATTATCTGCAAAGTCCTCCTGGGATCCTGTGAGTGAGAGATAGTGTACAAACACGGACATTCATTATCCTGTTGCGAAGGTGTATCAGTGGCTCACAATTTCAGATGTCTCCTGTTAACACTACTGCTTTTAAAAGAGGATTTGCATCTACAAACAAATGGGTTTGCTTTCAGTCCTGAGAAGTGCAGAACAGTAACTGGACTAAAAGGAGACCCACTGATGTGTCGGTCCAAAGACACAAAGCAGCTGGGGGTGATCTCCGAGCTAATCCTCACACATTTGCCCCTTCCCTCGTGTCTGTGGACGTGGAAGGTTTATGTAACTCAGCCTGTGCATCGTTCCCTGCAGTGCTGAGTTTCTAACCCAGGTGGTGTCCCAGGCTTTTCCATCAAGTGATGAGGTTTTATTCATGAATACTGCACTGACCCTGGCTTTCCATCATTAGCTCTACAGCTTCACATAGTTTAAAAATGTATCTCAGTTAGCACTAAAGGCACTTTTCAAAGTTGTAGCAACAGGCAAATCCTATAAAATACCCTTTACAGCATCCTCGGTTCTATTAGAGATCGATACTCTTCCCATAAATCCAGCCTATTTTCCTAACTCTAAAGATCCCTTAAAATTTGGCACTTATGCTTGTGTGGGCACTTGGCCAATATTTCCCAGGCTGCTGGAATGAAGCGTTTTACCACAGTGCCACCCGGTGGGGTCTGGGCATCACAGCGGTGCTGGAGAAAACGGGAACAGGAATGGCTGAGTGTCGTGAGCTGGAAGGGACCCACACGGACCATCGAGTCCCGCTCCTGAATACAAGGAATACAACGACTACCTTGCAGGCAAGGAGGAAACGGAGACATTGAAGGGATTTGGGTCCTTCACTACTGCCTCAGGTGTAGCATATGGAGAAATAAACACCTTATTCAAAGGAAGCACAAGGGTAGCACAGGAAATGTTGGGAAAACATGGTGCAGCAATAGCAGGAAAAAGAAAGAAATGATACAAGATAAACATTTGCAAGCGTTACAGCTCAACGAGGTGCCTCAGTTCTTAAAACACACCCTTTTCACTGTGCTAATAGGCACACAGACCGTGTGCAGGTCTGAGCTATCGCTTGGGATGCTCCATGTGGATGCTCAGGCTCTGTGTAAGCAGGCTGCTCAGAGATCCAGTGCCCCAGGGCTGCAAACTGCCTGGAAAAGGGTATGGATTATTCCTGGCCCATTGCTGGAACCCAAACGCACAACCAAGATCTGAACAGCAACAAATGAGGTAAATCCCTGTCATTCCTCCTGAGGTTCAGGTGCCAAACCTGCAGCCTGGTGGTGATTTCAGTTCTCAGCCCTTCTCCATTCCAAGCACCAAGTAGGGGCACCCTATTTGCCATTTCACTCACATCAGTCCATCTCTGGGCTGGGTCTCCCAGTCCTTCATCCCTCTTGGTTTCTGAAGGGCAGTGCTGATTCTGGACACTCTGCTGATGATCAAGAAACTCCTAGACATGGCACTCAGTGCTCTGCTCTGGTTGACAAGGTGGGGATTGGTCAAAGGTTGGACTTGATGGTCTTGGAGGTCTTTTCCAACCTGAATGATTCTGTGATTTCTTTCCAATAAAACTAAACCAGAAGATGTGTTCCATCACAGCAGCATCCGTTCTGTGCCCCAGGTTCCATGTGTTGGACTTCCAAGTCCATCTACAAGATGTAATTCGTAGTGAAAAGGCCCAAATATGGGTAACATGGGTGCTGTAGCCCCAGCAGCCACTGGCTGAATCTCTAGTTCAAGCCCTATAACACTGCAACACTTCCTAATGTAGAAACAGTGTAGGAAACATCTCTTTTTGTATTTGCAGGCTCCAGAATGGCAGCAGGATAAACTAACAGCATCACTTGGTCTTGTACATCTCAGGAGACACTGAGTTCATTACACCCACCTCAGACCACGCCAGTGCCCACTGCCTGCCCTCCCTCAGCTTTGCCTCCAAGGGCAAAGAGATGATCTTGTCACATATTCCATAAGGGAAATTCCGTGTATTTGTCCCAGCTCACACAACATTATTGTTTCTCTCATCTCTGCTAAGAAACATCGTCCATCAAACAGGCACATTCAAGGCTTTTTCGTGCAATACTGGGTCACACAGCAACCAAAACTGTCACTTCAGAGGAGGTTTTCTCCCATTTGCTATTAATTCCTTTCTGTAGAAATCACATGGAGAAGGATGACCCAGGAATGAAAACAGGAGCCCAATACTGAGGATATTGTGCTTTACTTTATTGTCCTGTCAGAGATGTCTTGTGTAACTCTGCCAAATACATCAGCATCTGCCTCCAATCGGTGTGTGCAGAGGAGAGGCACTTCCAAACCTCTCCAGGAGGAATCTGGTCAGGACTGAGGTGCTGGAAGTACAGCTGTAGCTGACTTGGGACATTGGTCCTTCCAAAGACCTTTCAGGAAAAAGCCCAGTTCATGTATTCAACTGAAGCATCTTCTTGATTTAGTGGATTAGTTTAATTTTCTGTTTCTTTTCCAGTGGAATTCAGACTTCTCTGGAGGTGGGTCTGAGCAGCAGCTGATTGATTTCCTCAGTTTACTTGACTGATACCCTCAGTTTCTTCTGCCACACAAACTAAAAGGGAAATTCACATCTTAAATGTAAATTCAGAGACCTGGCTGAGTTCTCACATATCTGTCCTTGGGGCTGCCTGCAAAAATGTGCTTCAGTGCTGAAGATCTGTGGCAAGTTCCAGTGGACTAATAAAAATATTTGCACTCATGCAATGGACTTAAAAACTCTGAGTATCTATGTGTTAGAAGTATCTGTGAACTATAAGAGGAGATAAGTGATAAGTATGAAAAAAATAACTTAATTGTACAAAGATTTTAAAATATTTTACTTTTAAAAATCCTATGTTGTGCCTCTATCAAACCCTCCTGTGCAAGGAGCAAGGATGTGATCTGAGCAGCCACTCAAGTAGGTGAAATGTCTCAGCCTTCAGGCTGTAAATCAACCTCTAATTGTGGTTAAGACTAAGGAGGGAGTTTATGTAGAGATTAGTTTAGGTTTAATTCTCTGGCAGTTTTCCTATTGATTTGAAAAGGACTCAGGTCACTGCTCCAGGGTTTCCTCTATGAAACATCCGTGTTTGATCACGGCTGGCTAAAGAATAAAGAGCTAATTTGGATATTGCCTAAGAGAAGACATTGAAATGTGAGCAAGGAATAGGAACCAACAGAGTCTGTCCTTAAGCTCCCTTATTATTAGCATTTAACGTGTGGTGAGAATAAATAAACACAAAATAGAACATAAATAAGTCCTGCCTGTGAGGAGCTGTGGTCTGTTAAGAGAGCAGCAGTGAATAAAGGAGCTGAAATCCCTGTTCAGGTGTGCTGGGGCATCCATGTGGACCTGGGACAGCAGCTCCCCAGATCCAGGTGGTGTGTGAGGACAGACCTGGAGCTGAGCACGGCGCAGTCACCCCATGCTGAGAGCAGGAATGGGCTCTCAGCTCCTTCCTCACGCCCTCAATGTGTCTCACACTGCTCAGAACCTGTTCAGGGAGAGAGGTGGCTCTTGTCCAGAGTTAATTATTAATGGATAAATTCAATAGAGAGCTTTAATAAAAGATCAGATTAACTCAGTTCAGGTGTTCCAAACATAGATACCATCTCTACATGAGTCTGTCTGGCTCTCTACATGTCTTTTTGGTGTCTGTACTTATAAATCTGAATAATCCATCCCACCTTTGCTCTTGTATTCTCCCTCCTCTTATCTGGACGTCAATATTTTAGAAGGTCAGAGCTTTGGGGACGCCAGTGCTTTCCTATATCCTTGTTTTTATAATTGTATTTGCCACTAGTAAAACTAAAGTGACACAAAAATGTTAACAAGTATATTATTAGTTTGCAATGAAAGGGCAAATAAGCCACAAACCCCAGAATGGCTGATGCCACGTTACTTTTCCAGGTGACATGTAAAAACTCTAAAGCAAATGCGTTTGCTCTTCAAAGAAATATAGAGAAAAGCTTCCAGTGTCGGTATCATCCTCCCTCCTTCCCTGCTTCCTTCCTTCCCTTCCATGTTTCAAGCTCTAAATTTGTTGAGCAAGTAGGAAAATACTTGTGAAGCCCATTTAATATTTAGAAATGTTTAGTGGCAGGAAAAGCAACTTCCTTTTACATTTCCTAGAGGAGGCCTCGTGCTTCTTCTTCCCCTGAGCCTGTCACAGCCAGTTACATCAGCAGGAACTGGAACGGAGATGAATCGTTTGTGAAGCTCCTGGATCTCCTCTTGGTCAGCTTTTCCCGTCACATCAGTGAACTGAGAGAGAAGCAGAAGGTTTTCCTCTTGTTGAACGGGTTTCAGGTGTACTTGGAATGGGCCACTGTGCTGAGAAGAGAAGCTGAAAAGCTTTTCATTTCCAAATAATTTATTTTTCATTACAAAATCTGTAATTAACCTTTAATTCCAGAGATGAGTCTTTTTAAATAACTGCAAAGATTTCTTTGCATCACTGTTAAGATTCACTCTGTTAAATAAAACAGTTACACTTTTTCTTTCCATAGAACAAAGAGCTTCCTTTGGGTTCATTCTCATTCTTTTTTTTTTTTTTTTCCACTTTAAAAGTAGCTTGGAATTAATCATGGATGACCATGAGTTACTCACTTTTATCAAGACACTTGACTTAATTTATTACTCTCTTTACAGCAAACACCCTTTATATGTAGTTATAGAAAAGGGCTATTCTATAAAATATGCAAAATAACTATATAAATCTGTGAAATAAATAATATATGGCCATGTTTTGACATTGCCAACTGATAGCTTGAGCTGATTTCTGCTGAAGTTGATGGACACTTCACCCACTGGAATGAGAGGAAGATTTACTGCAGCCTTGACTGGTCTGACAGAAAGCCCAGTTCTGGAATGTCTGATAACTCCTGCATATCAGGAATATCCCAAGCTGGTGTGAAATGGCAGCAATCCCACTGAAGCCATTGCCACCCCCGATGAACCAGGCAGGGGTCAGGATGCTCAGGTCAGCTCTGTGCTCATACCTCTGCTCCCATCACCCCTCCATCCTCTGGTTTAAGGGACAGAGACTGTTCTCTAAGGAGTGAACGACAAATATGTAAAGAATCCCCCAGGCTCCCCCACAGGATGTTTTTTCATTGCTGTCTAAGGAAATGGCTCCATAATCTGGTGTGGAATAACCAGAGTTCTCATTTTCAGAGCCAAACCTTTCTGTTCTTTCCCAGTCAACATTCCAGTTGATCTGTCATTATTCATTTTAACTAAGGAGATACAATAGGATGAAGGCCAAGTTTAAAATATTAATGAAAGCTCTTCAGAGGATGAGCTGTGATGTGGGATTCTGCTGCCCAGGTTTCTCTGGGGAACGTTCTGGCTGCTTGGCAAATCCACTCTCCAAACGTCGCTGGGGCACCACGTGCTGACCGTGGCATTTTTCTGGGGTGTCCAAGGTGCCAAACATCCAAGGTGCCAAATATCCAAGGTGCCAAACATCCAAGGTGCTTCCCCTCCACCTGGCCGCTGCTCCATGTAACTGAAATTAAACACGCACGAGGAGCAGCCCTGGCATGAATGTTAATCACCACTATTTCATCCTCAGAAACATGCTGCAAATCCCTTTGAGCCCTGGCTGTTTCAGAGAATAAGTGAGGATGAGGGAGAGACTTGCCCAGCTGATTTTATTTTTGCTGGAGCAAAGTCCCCCACTGGCTGTCGGCAGCCAGGGAAGGCAGCGTTGCTTTTCCAGGAAGGCTGGGGGTGAATCTGTGCTATTGCAGCACAAAATCTTAATTAGGCAGATGGGATTTATTGCTGGTTGCACAGCGTGTGCTGTGGCTGAGGGTGTCCGTACAGGTTCCTGCACAGCCCTGGTCACACAGTCCTCACCTCAGCCACGCCCATGGCGTTTGCACAGCTTACATCAGTTAAATAAGGCCCTTTATTTACTGATGGACACAGAGCTTGGAGAAATCTGGTCAAGGCCCTGGCAAAAAATAACCTCACCTTTGTTCCTGGCATCTCCACAGAGGCATCAAACAACACATCTGTTCTCAATAGGGGCATGAAAAATATTATTCTCTGACATCTCCATGTTCTTGATCAAGGGGTTATTGATTTGATTTTGAATCAAAAAGAGTCAAGAAGATTCAATAAAGAAGCAGAGCTGCTCATTAACTCACTATGTGTTTAACACAGAGAAGTCAATATCTCCAAGAGAATGGCTTAAAAAGTCAATGTAGGCAAGTTTTAATGAGAAATTATAGATAAAGATTAAAAGCATTTCAAAATGAGTCTGCTAAGAGATAATGTGTCACCTAGAAGGCTATTGGGAAGCAGAGGTAGGAGGAGCACTCACCAAATGCATCTGAGCCATGGATTTGTCCAAAGGGATCTCTGCAGGCTGAGCCGGTGGCCAGAGCAGGTGCCTTGTGCTGGACACAGAGATGGCACAACAGGAGTCACAGAGGGAGAAAGGGAAACACACAAAAAACCACAGAAATGGCACCCAAAATCTTTGGGTAACTGATTTCACATTTGCTCAGGGTTATTTTATGTCCACTTCTCATAATTATTTAGCAATTTACTGGACAATTTTTTTGTAAATCAATTTTAACCTAGTGGGGAATATTTTCATAAACCCTATTTTGGACTGCAGATGTGAGTGCTCATGCTGGAAGCCTCATTAGAAGCATTACCAATAATATGCCATTAATGTGTCCAACAAAAAGAAATTAATTCTGAAGATGAACTACAAGTGAACTTCAGATCAAGAATTGTCTGCTGAAATTACTTTGTGATGAAGTGAATAGTGAATACTGACAATTGATGACAAGAAAATGAGGCAGAATTTATTGAGTAAATTACTTGAGGGTTTGCTGTTGTGGTGGTCAGGGATTGCTGGGCTGAGGCTGCAGGAGGACTTGGGCTCTCACTGCAGGAATAAACTCTACTTTCATTTCCTCATCTGGCATTTTCTGTGATTGTAGAAGCGTAGAATGGTTTGGATGGGAAGGGACATTAAAGATCATCTTGGTTCCAAACCCCTGCCCTGGGCAGGGACACCTTCCACCAGCCCAGGGTGCTCCAAGCCCCGTCCACCCTGGCCTGGGACACTCCCAGGGATGGGGCAGCCACAGCTTCTCTGGGCACCCTGTGCCAGGGCCTGCCCACCCTCA
>JAYRBT010000023.1:713189-750695 GCA_036023395.1 Myiotriccus ornatus | reverse complement strand
TGTTTGGGAATTTGTCTCACTATGAACAAGTAACCAGCTGTTTAATTACACAGACACAAAGCTCTTGTTCAATAAGGAAAACTGAATAACAGTTCTAGTGGGAGTTAGCAGGGACCCTGCTTTACTTAGAGCTCTCCAGTCCATGAGCATCTTCATGGATTTCAGGAAGATGCAATTTCCATATTCTGAGCATTAGTCCCATTTCTGTTTTCTCCAGGTTTATAGAGCCCCAGTAGAGCTGAAACACTGAAACCAACCTAATGAGCAGCTCTCAGCAGCCCTGTGACCAAATCACAGAAGGCAGTACCACAGTTTGACTAAAACCCCACTTTTCTGACCATGTCAGCAGAATCATTCAGGGATGAAAGAGCTGTCCATCATGGCTGGACTCATGGATTCACAGCTGATCCCTCCCAGTAATGGAGCAGTACTGGGGGAGAGAAGGACACATGGAGCAGTATTCGGAATTTTTCTGCATCAGCTGTAATCAGCTGTCTGGGTTTTTTGCTGAACAATATCTCTTGTTACTGTCTCCTTTCACATGGCATCACACAGACATATCTGTGACCTTCACAGATGTCACAGCAACAAAGAATAAGGTTCAGTTTGAAAAATGAACATAGCAGTTCCAGACCTGGAGCAAATCCATGTGGCTGCAGCCGAGTCAGCAGAGAAAGGCTGATTTACAGACACTGCCCTACGATTACAAATAGTTTAAGTGAACTGTTACTGCTGTGCCAGGTCAGGGATCTGGTGATTAGACAAGAAAAAGCATGTGATTCATTGGAATATGTGAGCTTTCCCAGCATGTGGAAGTGCAGTGCCTGGAAATGGGCAGTGGAACTAAAGAACATTCTTTATGTGTTTTAAAAGTGGCACATGATGATGTGCATTTGATCTCACCCGATTAAAGGCACTCAAGGATCACCACAGTAACAAAGTAATACCTGTCTCGTTCCACACCCTCTGAAATGTCATAATATACAACAATTCACCTTTCTGTCCCAAAATGAAGAGCCACAGCCCTCCAGCAGGGCTCAGTATATCCCAGGATTTATGAACAAACAAACCTCTAAGATGACTGAGTCCAGTGGTTAAATCATTCTTTCACAGAATCATGGAATGGTTTGGGTTGGAAGGGATCTTAAAGCCCATCCAGTTCCAACCCCTGACGTGGGCAGGGACACCTTCCACTAGCCCAGATTGTTCCTTGAGCTGTCTGTCTTTGGGAGCTACTGCTGTTCTCCTCAGCCTACAAAATACTTAAAAGATAATAATTTAATAAGTAGTTTAAGATTAAGGGCTGTCCTCGTGTTTCTTATGTCTGAGTTTACTTAGCACTAAGATTACCATAACAAAACCATTCATTATGCTTGAGATTTTATTGGTTCTAAGAGCTGACAGAAGGAATGGGGGATCACTGGGAGCAGCAGGATGTGCCAGAGTGCTGGACAGCACCAGGGTCAGCTCAGTGTGTTTTACATCTGGGAGAACTTGGGGTGCACTTCCCAAACACAGTGAGTACTCTCACGGATTTTGGGACGGACAGACAACTGATGGCTTGAAAATAATGGGAAACATTTATGACCTGAGGCTGCCTCCTCACTGAGCTGTGCTGAGGTTCTTCAGTGTCCAGCCCTGGCCCTGCAGACTTTCCCCACCCCTCACAGTTGGTGCGTTTTTACTTCCCTGAGCACCCACAATGAGATGTGAGGGATGGAAATCCCTCAAAAATCACTCCCAAAGGCCTGACCCTGAAGGGCAGCTGGGCCACATCCCATGCTATGCATGAGTTCAGTTTTATCCTATTAAATCTGCACCAGAAGCAATAAAATATCAGATGTGTTAACACAATTGCTCTGAGACAGAGAGGGAAGCTTTATAAAATACATTTACTGCTGCTGTTATGTGTGCTACTCTCAGGGGACCTAGAAGCAGCAGCCAATAAAGCACATGTCAGCTTGTGGAGTATCATTAGAGCCCAAACCGAGCACAGAGCTTGGGTTTGCCTTTCCACAGCCCAGTGTTCCCTTCAAACAGGAACTGGGCACCACAGTGCCGTGGGTGTGTGGAAGGAATTACCCCCAGGGGCTTGGGCAGGTCACTCAGCTCTGCTCTCCTGCCTGCTGCCAGCCTTTGGGGCCTCTTTCTTTTTCTTTTTTTTTTTTAAGCTTGATCAAGAGTTTTAAACCTCACCCAGCCCCACATGCAAGTTGTAATTAAGATCAGCAGAGCACTTCGAAACCCTCAGATAAAAGCAGGCTATAAATGCAACAAAGTCCATTTCCATGAGGCATCAGGGAAGATAAGAAAAGTTCCAATCCCCATATTTGCATTTTAAGGAAATTTGAAGAATCTGGGACCTAAGTATATTCTTGGATATTTTTAGATCTGGGCATTTCAGTTTTATTATCCAGGTCAAAACAACTCTCTGTACCCTTCACCTCGGAGGCATTTGGTCTCTGCTTTTGGACATCAGCTTTACAATGTGTGTTTTATGATGTTGGTATTTATTTGGGTGGTGGGTAGGTGTGAATCCACGTGTATACATGCTTTTATGTTTAGAGCGACTTTAAAAATAAAGTTTCCGATGCTGCAAACACTTCCACATGCCCTTAACCATACGTAATTAATGCCATGGAGATTACTGAGGGAAAACAAAATGCATTCCTAGGGACGATGGGACCATTCACTTACATCACCAAAGCAAGATTAACTAGAGATGTTTGTCATGTAAACGCTCAGCCGAGAAATTCCCAAGTAAGTAAACTCAGAGTAAAAATCGCTCTTTTTTCCAGTGTCCATTTTGTTTTCAGTACAGGATTGTTTATGGGATTTTTGGAGTCATTCTGGAATTCACTGAGGCAGAGGATAATAAAATGAAATAAACTCAGGTCCTGCAATTCTTGTGTCAAAACCCTTTTGGGGTGAAACTCTGAAAGCCTGTGAAGGCCTAAGAGCCACACGTGCCAAGGTCCTCAGAGGGGGACCAGGGGCCTTGTAGGGCCCACTGTCTGCAAACAGGAACATTAACACTGCTCTGATTTATCTACTGCAGAGCAAAGCTCTCGCTGGGCTGCTGAATGCATCTGGACCAGCCTAATGAGCACATTCTTCACCATCAGAGAGGCTGTGGAGGGCTTCAAATATTTTAGACATGATTCACAGAGCCAAAAGGTCTTGTTTACTGATATGCTATTTATACCTAGCTCAATTAAACCTCTTTGGAAAGAAAAAAAATTCAAGGATGCCAACACTGGCAGTGCTGTTGGAAGTGAGTATCTCCTCGTTAAAAAGGTTACAAAAACACCATTAATAATTTTGATAGACTCTGTTTATGCCCTAGTCTTTGTTCAAGTGCACCCAGTTCTGGCAGCAGGAAAGATCCCTGGGGGGTTAACTGTGTCCCAGTAACCATCAGCCCCAGGTGCCTCATCCCCCAGCTGCACCATCCCCACGGGGACAACACGGGGGCTCTGGGCAACCGCCCTGGGGCTGGGACAGAGCTGCACCATCTCCTCAAACCACACCCCTGCAGCTCCCTCCTGGCAGCATCACTCTCACCTCGAGGTGTTTCCATCCCAGGAAGTGTCCAAGGCCAGGCTGGATGGAGCTCCGAGCAAGCTGTTCTAGTGGAAGGTGGCTCTGCCCATGGAAGGACCTTGGAATGGGATGATCCTTAAACTCCCTCCCAACCCAAACCATTCTAGGCTTAGGTGATTTTATGAAATGTTCTCTGCTGCTACGACTCCTCAGTTACACCTGGTAGAAAAATAATTGCTAGTCCTCAGTGCTCAGGAGTAGGAGAGCCTTCATGAATGGAGATGGAGAATGGGGTGGGGCATGAGGCTCATGGCAGAGAAGGGAAGGGTTACACAGGGGGCCAGGCAGGAGCCACATGGCTCCACTGGGCTCGGCTTGGCTCCTGCGGGTCCTGGCCTCAGGAGCCAGGGAAGAGGTAAATCAGCAGAAGGTCCCTTCATAGAGAGAGGAAGAGGTCTGTTTAAAGGAGAAAGCTGGAGGATAATTCACACCATCGAAATCTGTTTCTTGGAAATCCAGGGCTTTCAAACCTAATGGTTAAAAAAGTCAGTGTGAGGTACAGTGTCCTGCAAAGGGCCCTTTCGTGGAGCTTCCACAGCAGGATGAAATACCTCACCTTGGCATTCACATCCGGGTGTGTAGGCTCCTTCTGGGGCATGCAGCAGCCAAAGCTCCTTGTCCCGTGTCACCAAGCCTTATTTAACCCTTGATCAAGAGCAAGGAGCCTGGGAGATAAGGAGGAGCATTCCCATGGCAGTGAACACGGGGAACATTGCCATAAAATATTGAGACACAAGTTAGTGGTGGAAGGTAAGGACAACAGCCTTTATATAACACTTTAAACTGATGTACTCATTAAATAACAAAGATTTTCTTCCCTTAATACACTATTAATAAATTCCAAACCATCATATCTTTAAAAAAATGTCCTTCAGTCGAGTGGAAAGCGGACTAATGTGGGTTTAGAAAGAGGTTGAGAGTGCAACAAATTATAAATGCTTTCTACTTTATCAGCGTTACGGAGTACTATTAATTTTAAAAATAGCTTTTAAAAACATACATGGCATACCATAATGGAGATGGCTGGGTTTCAATACATCATCCTGATGACTCTTTCCACAGCAATGAGTTATGCAGACACGGCGAGCTCCGGTTTGCAAATATGGTAAGTACTGGGCTGCAGGGAAAGTTAAAAAAGGCAGTTTTGTCTTTTGATTCAGGATCGGGTTGGGCTGGAACTTCCAGTGTGAGCATTTACAGATGAGCTCTGTGTGTGCATCGAGGGCCAGGATGGGACAGTCCCTCCCACCACGCATCATCCTGCAAAATGTCCATTATCCCATCAAGAGCTGCAATCGGACTTCTGATACACATTCTGAATGATTAAAAATAAAGATGTTAATGGGAAATGCTAATGTGACTGAGTAGCTCCTCTGAAGTGCTTTGTCTCTACAAGTTGCAGGGCTAATTGGCATGAGTGTCCTTCCAAGCGCGCTGCTTCTGTCTGAATGATGAAGGAGGCAGTTGCCATAGCAAGGGCTGTTTTTATTGACTGCTTAAAGGAAAGAGACACATAAAACCCTAACTGAGGCCAGAAAATGAGTTAAAAAATCCCTGGGTAGCTCTAACTTACATTCAAGCTTGTTTGTTTGCCTTTTCTTCTGTTCTTCAGGCTGCACAGTTCTCCACTCCTCATAATGCAGCAATTACAAATGTGAGGGAGGTCAGTGACTCTTGTCCAGCCCTCAGGGGCTCAGTAAAGCTCTGCCTTCCCTCTGCGGGAAAGGCCCCCACCCCTGATGTCCCCAGGGTTTCTGCTCAGCCTCTGTCATGCCCCTGGTGGGAACAGCCCCCTGATCCCTGAGGATGTGGTCCCATGGGAACACCAGGCCTGTCCGAGTGTGTGTGACTGTGCCATCTCTGCAGTTCCTCAGCCCTTCTCCCAGCAGGAATTTTTGGGTGGATTTGTCACTTTCAGTCAAATTGCCCGAAGCCCCAAGGTCCCCTCGGCTCCCAGAGCCCCCATTATGCACAGGACCGACCTTGAGAGCCAGGGTTTGTGCTCTTCCACTGGGAATGCACACTTGGATTTCTCTCTCATGGCCCCTTTCATGTGCACTATGACACCAGCTCCACCCCGAGCTTCCCTTCAGCCATGACATTCTCAGCTTTTTTCCCCCACTATTTAATATTGTCACTTCCCTTGCAGAAAAGAATGTTCCTCACAGAGCATGTATGTGCTGCTTCAGTGTGCTCCCTTGTCCCATTTTCTTTTATTTAGTAACATAAGACTAGCCCTAATTTAATCACCATTTACTGGTTCCCTAATTCATTCCAAAAGACCAGAATTCATTGAAAGGCAGAGGATTTGTTCTCTAAAGGAATTAGAATAATGGTCAGGCACTAGCACAAGCTGTAATGATAAAGTTAGCAAATTCATTTATTTTATTTCTTTACCGCCTCTAAAAAATCAATGTGCCCACCTAGAAAAGGCAAACTCTATTTCCCTGTGTCCTGGGCTGCTGGACATCCTTCCTTTGGGTGTTCCCTCGTCCCTTCCTCCCAGACTTATCTCCTAGGCTAATGAGCTCTTGTCACCCGCTGGGGACAGTGGCAAATGAATCAGTCTGTGCTCTGCTGAACCCATGGCCAGTGACAGGGACCTGGACCTGCACTGTTGTATTCCCAGTCAAATGAATCTCAGATGCAAACCCGTCTCTCCCCATGACATTTAAGTAACACTGTTTCCTCTTTCCTCTCTCGTTCCTGTGATTACAGAGATAAATAATTCCTCTGGAGCTGTGCTGTATGAAATCTTTGTAGTGACAGGTACAAGGAAATTCCGTTGCCCAGATTTACTTCCACATGTTGCTATGGAGCTCAGGGCCATAAATCTGGCTTCATCTGTGGCCAACAGCCACATTCCAAACCCATGTTGTGAATGTGTGTGTGTGTCCGGCTGTGATGGATGGACACACACACTGCAGACACAACCGACCAGGGCCAGCAACTTTCTTTCTTCCTTCCTTCCTTTCCTTGCTTTCTCTAATATTTCCTTCCTTCCCTTCTTCCTTCCTTCCTTCCTTCCTTCCAATAGCACCTTCTCCAGGTTACAACTCAGACCTTCATGTGATGCTTTTGTAAAAGCAGCTTTCCTCGTCCCTAATATCAACACCATGGACACCCAATGCTCTCATCAGTCACTGATGTGTTGAGGGGATTCCCATTTTCTGTGAGGGCTCTCCTCCCTCCTCACTCTGTGCCAGATGTGCCTCTTGTCCACACTGTGCCAGCTGTAGATCAGATGTTGGCTATTATCTCATATCCAGAAGAAAAGTCTGAGTCAAATCCAGTATCAACTTAGCCCTCTTGTTTCTCCCATTATGATAGGATCAGCTGCCACTATTCCAGACTATTTCAACTCCATTCCTGATGCAGACATGGAGGAACGTTCTGCACCGTTGTTCCCAGACTGAGATATCTCCCTGAGAGGGAACATGATTGTTTCTGCTTTGAGCAAATGAGAAGAGACTTTTCTTTTTGCACATCACTGAATTCTGCGTTCTGATGTTGATTGTTTTACTGAGCCTACAGAAGAGAATTGAAATATTCATACACTGGCGTTATTTAGGTGGTAACTTGAGTGTGTCTCTTGTTTATATGAATTTCCCAGGAGGCAGATGTTTCAGAGACCTATTCAGGGAACAGAAATAATTTCATCTTTTAAAATTATACAGTTTCCTCTCCCTTATTCCAAGTTACAGGTTTCTGTGCCACATCCCTCAGAAATCACCACCAAAGTGCTCAGCCCACGTCAGTTGTCCCATGTCCTATGTCCAGCACCTCTGGCCATCTTTGTTAGCTCCCCTTCCAGTTTCCCAGTTCAGGACTCCCACCTGTACCTGTTCCTGAGCTGGTTTTCCATCCCCTTCCCAGCACTCTGGGGACACAGGAGAGGGTGCTTTGGCGTTAGGGTGCAGAATAACAAGTCTGGAACAGGTTTGCTGGGAAATGGAGGTTTGCTGGGAAATGCAGGTTTGCTGGGAGAGCTCCAAAAGTGATTAATAGGGATCTCAAAGAGCAGTTTACATTCCCCAGACCATGTGGCACTGCTGTGCTGCCCCAAGGAGCAGCATTCACGGACTTCCAGCAGCGCTCAGTGTGTGTGCACAGAGAGACAATCACCCAAGGAGTCCCTGAGACAACATAGAGGGAGTGTCAGGGGGACATCACGGTTTTACCACGTCCCCTGTGAGAGCAGGGGAGGACAGCCTGGTGTTTGTACATCCTCATGCCTGTTGAACAAATGGCCAAAAAAAAAAGGGCCCTTGGTGGGAAGCGTCACTTCTGGGTGTGCTTCTCTCCATCCACACCCTTTGGACAGAGGGGTGTTGTAACCCCTCCATCCTGCTGCTGATCCAGACCAGAGCTCCTCAAGGGAGCGACAGAGGAGGGCAAATTTCCCAGAGACAGGTCAAAAGAGTTACAACCCCTTAAATCAAATTAGTGACAGCATCTGAGTGGGAGCCTCGGGGAGATGAATGAGCTGGCAGCTTCCAAGGAGTAACAACGAGGTAATAAACAAGATTAACACAAAACTAATGGAGGAATGGAGATAAATACGGGGAATGTCCATGTAATGTCAGAGGGGTTGCATGCCAGACTTGGGCAATGTGTTTGAGACAGGCATAGGTAACTCATACCTACTAAATCACAGCCATAAATCCCACGTGGTGTTCCCAGAGCATGAATGATCTGCTCGGCAAAGAATGGGAAAAGAAAGGCGAGTCACTGTTCATGATAAGAAGAGCTGCTAACCTAAGCTGCTCCTTTTGTTTGAGCTGGGTTTGGAAAGGCCCTGCAGCTGCTGGATGAAGCAGGTAGAGCATGGCATCCTCCAGTGCACATGGCATTCTGTCCCAGCTTCGTAAAGATGCTCCCAAAGAGGTCCATGCACTCAGGGTGCCACCAAAAAATGGCTCTTGTAGCTGTTGTTTTGAAAAACATAGGACATTTATACTGACAAATTGATTCTGAGCTACATGCCAAGATGAAAAGGAGGTGGAAGTGGCCCATTCCCTCCCTCCTCATCAGCAGCTCACACCAACCCAGGAGCACTGTGGGTTTACAAAGTGATTTCAGGTGTCAGATCTCCAGGTAGGGGCTGAAGTCTGAGTCCTTTTCAGTTAAACACTGATTAAACAAAGGAGTTTGCTGGCTAATGCAGGGATTGTTACTAACAGCCTATCCAAGTGTAGCAATTAATGGTTGTTTCAAAAACCTATCCAAGGGAAAAGTGGGTTTGTGGCTATGGCACAAGGCTGAACCTTTGCAGTTCTGATGAAGGATTTCCCTGTTGTGGAAGCAGGGCTTGAGAATTTCCTTCTACAAACTCATTTGGACAAATCCAGGCAAGGTAAGGGAGAACATCCTTTATTATCTGATGTGATACATGTGGAAAAAGGAGCCAAGTCTTTAAACTGGCAGACTTTATCAGATCCCATTTTTGTCCGCTCTGCAGGGCCTCACTCTCAGCACATCTGGATCTGGGGTGGCTTCCTTCTCTCTACAAACCTTCTGGTGTCTGCCCTCAGCCAACCAAATGTAACCAGAGGATTCTTTTCCTGAACCTCAGGAGCTGTGGGGTGTGACCATGCAAACGTGCTTGGTTACAGCCCAGCCCCTGTCAGGTATGTTTTTATCAGCATGCACAGCTGGATAACAATAAAAGAGACGAAGAGGGGCTGGAAGGGCTGAGGACTGGAGAACAGCCCCAGCCCTGGGGCTCTGAGCTGTGCCAGGGACCTGGGGAGCTCCCGGGGCTCCTGCTGCTGGCACAGACACACCTGTCAGCAGTGGGACAGCAGGGCTGGAGTTGAGCTGGTGGGGCCGTTCCAGGAGGGGCTCACAGGAAGCTGGCAGACTTTGGCCCCCATTTTAGGCTCATCTTGGAGTGAAATCCTTTGGTGCCCTTACAACCGTTTGAGCAGGTGATGGAAACTCTCCCCTCTGTGCTGCCGCTGCTGATCAGCCCCGTGGCACAGCAGGGCCTTTCATTTCAGGTGCTGGTTCAGCTTGCAAGAACATTTGATAAACTGTAGCTAAACTATAGAGAAATAAATACTTTCTTTTAAATCCATGGTTGTTTTTTGAACTCGTGAGCAACCAGTTAAGCTGGATGGATTTAGAGAGGCCCTACAGTGTTTTTCTGTTGAAATACCAGGTGATAAGCACCATTTTTCTTGTGGCCCTGCAGAAACAAGACAGCCCAGGGTAACATAAATGTTCTTTTACTTCCTTCCAACAATGACCCATTTCTTCTTTTAGAGGCTGATTAATATTTATTACTACAGTAAATGGCAATTTAAATATATGGTGCAGCCCTGCAGTGTAACATTAATTTAAGGAAACAGGATACCTCCTATCAAACCACAATGGGTCCTTCTGCAGTGAATAATGGGGGTGAAATGGCAGCCTTTTAAAAGGAATTACTGAAGCCATTCCCATGCGGAAGCAGATCATTCCAACAGTCCATTACACAGGCAACCCCCAAACGAGGCACCTTCGGGTATACGCTGAGAGTGGCAACAGAATAATCAGAAAGCATGAAAACAATCACAACCTGAACATGAAAATCCATGTTCTCCTCGTAAAGGCCATGGAGACAAGTCCTTCGTCCTTCATCCATCCCAGAGCTGCAGGGTGGGAGGGCAGAACTGCTCCGTGTGTAAAAGGCACTCGTAAATTCTTCCAAAGCAGGGTTTGAAGTTGGAGTTGTGAGAGAGACCTTTGGGGCCGAGTTTCAATTAAGAAGATACTTTGCAGAGGAGGAATCTTTGTTTTAGACTGTTTTTCTTTTTGAGATTCCTGAGCTGTTTTCAGATGTGCCTTTTGGAAAGTCAAAAGAGGGCTCTTAGTGTCAAAATGAAAAACACTTTAATCCATAAAACTACATACCAGACTCTAAAGAAGAGCATCAGATAAGGTTAGTCCTGTTTTGCTAATGGTTTTATTTTATAACTACAGTGATCTGCAAAATTACTTTTGTTACTTTTGTATTCTGGCATTTCTAAGATTTCTCCCTGGTAGTGAAGGTCTTAATGTCCCAGCATTCCAGTCCTCAAAGACAGACAGCTCCGACAGCCTGACACAGCCACGCACGCAGAGGCGTCACCTGCTGCGGGACTGGGACAGAAGGTCACGCCTTATTTACACGTACTTTTGATGCACAATAAGGGACGGGTGCTGGGTCAGCAGGTCTCTGCCAGGTCCCAGAGCCCCTGGGCAGCCTCCAGCAGGATCTGGGCAGCACAGGATGGCCGGTAGCACCCGTGGGCCACTGTCCTGGGGACAGCCACACGCCGCAGTCCCGGCGGCTGCTCTGCCTCAGCACAGAAGCTGCTTGTGCCGGGCAGCCACATCCTGACAGGTCTGTCTGTGCTGGAACAGCTTCCTCTGAGCACCACGGCCAAGGCAAAAGTAAAAGAAGTCCTTAACTCAAAATAAAAGGGCAAAAAGGTGATTCATTTTCTTCATGGACACTGTGTGTCATTTCTCACTCTCCAGACGGGCTCACAGAGTTCCAAGGCTCCGACTGATCCACGATTTCAAGGGCTTTACTCACTACAAATAATCTTTTGATGATGAAACCAACTGCGTAAACTTTGGAAGAAAGAAAGACCCTGCATGAATATAGCCAAATTAGGAAAGCCCTACCATAACAGCTGTGTTCAAACCCACACATATTGCTGGTTTATTTTTTAATCTACATTACTGAGTCTATTTTCAACTACAAACGGGATGACTCATTTGATCACGACCACTGAAAAAACGTAGTGTGTTACCACAAAATATTTCTTAGAGTTGATGCAGTATTTTCTTTCCTTTCTACAGCAACCATATATCTCTTTAAACCAACCATGGGCAAAATCCGCCCATACAGGAATTTGGGTTGTTTTAGTCAATAGTCAATAGAAAAGGAGCTGTATGGACTTAATTCTCCTTTGTCTTTCTTTCTGATTAGTTTCTTCCGTTTATTTTCCTGTCATTTCCCTTTGATCACTCTGCTCTGATTGGGAGTCCAGATGAAAATGTCTTAAAAAATATTTCAACCAAATTTTAGCTTTACTACTACATTCATGGAAAGGGGAAAACACTTAACTGAAAACAGCTGCAGAGCCATATTTTCTACTTCATTTATCCCTTTATGTTTGTACAAAATAGAAAAAATTGAAAATTAGCCAAGAATGTAATACCACAGATTCTCTCCCTAGAAAACACAGCAGAGTTTGCAGTAATCTCTTTAACCACAGCACCAGCCTCTCCATCAGCAGCACACAAATGCTACTCTCAGAGAGGGGACAGCCCTGTCCCACGAGGTGACCCTGAGATGTCCCTGCCAGCCTGTCAGACTGCGACCTCAGTAGCCCATGGCACCAGAAATATCTGTAGGTTTTGGCCGTTTCCATTATCTCTAGACTAAATTTTCACTTGAATCAGTCAAGGACCCATTCAAGCAGCTCTTTTAAACACACAGTAGTGGTGTGGATGTGCCCTAGTACACACACCAGAGCTGGGCTCGGTGAGCAGATCCCTGGCAAGAGCCTGTGGCTTTGGGAAGGGGAGGAAGAATGTGACCTTCATTCTCCGGATTCAAAGTCAGAAGGGCTGCAAAGTGCCTTGCTCCATTCCTCAAAGCCATGGCTGAAACAATACGAGTGGCAGGAATATAAATGAGAAACAAAGCTGCAAACTCAACTGAGTTAGACCTTGCAACATCCATCTCAGAGAGCGCAGATTCTGACCAAGAGACGGGTATTGCTTAAGGGGCTTTAAATCACAGAGAATGATGCTCTCAGAGAGGCTGCCCTCCACAGATGACCTCATATGTCTTTTCCTGTCCTCAGTGTCTCCAGTAAACTGCTGACCTTGCAGACTGATGAGGACAAGCTCACAGGAGAAGGGGAGCCTGGGTTCACCTTCAGCAGCTCGTCAGAAGCAGCAAGGGGCAGCGCTTGGATCACAAACCATTGCTGATGCTGATCTCTCGATTCCAGCCAGAAACTGGATTGCCCATGGTAGAGGCTGCTGCCTCTGGAGCTCAGCTGACCCGAGGGCACACCAGACTGGTGTCACCTCTGCAGGAATAGTTTTGTGCTGATAAAAGCTACTGATGAATCAACAGGAAGCTGAAATCCCTGATTCTCATAATTGAGCATCTTTGTCCATTTGTCGGCAGTTTATGGGCAATGACTCCTGCAGGGATTTAGCTGTGTTTAGTCACAGGATGATTCTGTCTCTTCCTAGCAGAGAGCTAAGTATAGCACAGACTCACTATTCAGAGGCTGTCGGTGATAACCAGCCCTGGCATCCATCCCAGGGCTCAGCAGGAGCAGCCAGGTCCTCCTTGGAGCCGGCTTTACCTCACCTCCACCTCTCCCTGCTCTGCTCCACAACTGCTGGGACACCGGAGCAGATTTCATCCTCAGAAACAGCATTTATGGCTGTTTACTCCTGTTTATTGACAGCCTGAAGAGTTCAGAAACCTAGAAACTAAAACAGTCCCCATCCAGCCTGGCTGGGTTTCTCATCCCAGGGAGTTCCCACCATCAGGGGCTTCCCAAGGGGGTTCTGAACATCAGGAATAATCTCCCCTTGGCGTGTGGCTTCTTGCTGTGGTTACACTTCACTATCGCTTGTTATGATTTACTTGTGTTATCATTAATTACAACACTTCTAGTCATATTTTGTTGTACATGTAAGCATCTAGGATGGTTTTAATTCTTATTCTAATCTTGGGTTTGTTGTCTTCCAATATTAAGTAATGACAGAGCCTCATTACACCCCTGAAGCTGTTTCCACGCTGATGGAAACCCTTGGCTGCACTGGGAGTGCCCGATCCCACCCCAGCACCTGGAGCCTGCGGGGGCTCAGCTTTGTAACTGCTGCTGAAAACTAAATCCAAGAAACAAAAACCCCCCAAACCTGTCACTTCTGCATATAATGTGTCCCCGTGGCACAGATTTGCCCCCCCTCCCTCACAGACAGAGGTTTCCCTCCACGCTTGTCCGAAGCGCGGTCTCAGCTCTGGACAAGCGCAGGAGCCAAAAGGGACCTGCCACAGTGTCCCTGATGTTGGGTGACAGTGGGGACCTGCCACAGTGTCCCTGGGGTGGGTGACAGTGGGGACCTGCCACAGTGTCCCTGGAGTGGGTGACAGTGGGGACCTGACGCAGTGCCCCTGGGGTGGGTGGCACCAGGGCACTGCCACCTCTCCCGCTGGGTGCTGGCCCATCACCCTGTGCCTCGTGCCACCCTGAAATCCCTTTGTAAGTTCTTTCCTATGTCCCAGGTGGCCACATGCATGTGTGCATTGGGAAAGTGAGATAATGTCACCCCATTGCCATGTCAAACGTTTCCTGGGGCTGCCAAGCTCTTCAGGGGTTTGAAAAACAATATCCCTGTGCTGTTTGTTCCCTCTACTCACTCCCAGAGTGCCTTTGGAAGGTCAGGTTCCAACAACTTCTGCAGAGGGACTTCATCTCTCCAGAATTTCTCTTCTGTTTTTGCTTTTTAAACCAGATTTGGTTTTAGGATGTTCAAATACCTCTCCTAAAAATGAGCAGACATTCGCTCAGGGCCACGTTCCTGCTCTCTGGGGGGAACACGAGCCCCTGATGCTTTGGCCTCTTTGCTGTACCCAGCCAGTATTACCTATCTGGCTCCATCCCCGTTCTCTCCCTGGAAGACTCCCTTCTCCCTGGGCTGATCCCAGAGGCACTGCCCACTCCGTCCTGTGCCGGAGGGGGAGTACCCAGTGGTGCTCAGGGCTGCGGGAGCCCCGCGCTCACCGGCCGCAGGGTGATGGCATTGCTGTCCCCAGGGGATCCTGAGGCACCACTGGAGAATTCAGGGGCCCAGCTACCCCTGCATGGACCCAGGTAACACATCCCACAGCTGGGAGCAGCAGAAAGTCCTTATCTTCCCCTGGCAGCAAAGCAGAGCGTGGCTGGGGCATGGGACAGGAAACACAGGCGCCTGTGCCCGTTCCTGATGTCCCCTGCTGACGGACCGGCCTTTGCTGCCATTCACTCACTTCCCTTTGCACAGCCACTCTCAGTTGTACTCCTTCATTTGGGACAAGCATATCCAGGTCCAAGTGACCCTGGGGTGTCCGTGTCCCTGCTCCCCCTCTCTGCAGGAATGCTGCAAGAAACCTCAGAAGAATGTCACAGCACGGGAGGTGTTAAACCAGCACAAGAGTTTAGGATTTATTCTTTTCAGATTGCAGCCTTAAGCAGGCAGTTCAGCTGTGAGCTGGGGTTGTGCTCCCCGATCCCAGATCACAAGGAGGCAGCTGGGTCCTGGTTTCTGTTATTTCAGCACGGGTTCTTCCTGCACTCAGGCACAATGAAGAAGGGAGAATGGTGTGTATCAGTGGGAAGTGGGGAACCAGGGAGAAAGCTGGGAGCACATAGAGCCCTCTAACCCTCACCTGCACAAAGAGGCTTTGTGCTGGACCTCCCGGACACAGCAGGAGCAGGCAGGAATGTTTGTTGGAGCAGGCAGGAATGTTTGCTAAAGCTGTAAAGAACTCACCATTTCGTGAAAAAAAACCCCAACAAACCCAAAAGGCAATAGATTGTCATTCAATGCTCAACATCCGTTGAAATAATAAGAGAAACATGGTTTTGGACAGTTTCTTCTGCTAAAAACATTCCTTGTCTGCCTGCTGTGATAAACTGCCCCAGCACATTCCTGTCTGATTCGGAAATCCATTTCCCTGCACTTGGTGTCAGAGCCTGAGATGGGAGGATGGTGGGACAGTGGGTCAGAGGGACTGTGGGACAGTCCCAGCCCAGCCACAAAAGGCAACTTGGTTTGAGAGCTGCCAGCTCCCCCCACCCCAGCCAGGGCTGAGCACTGCTTGGGCACCCCTAAATCCTCAGCCTTATCCCTCCCCACTGCACCCTCCCTGCACTGCTGCTCTGGGGCAGGAGCGCTTGAAAATACTAATTTTTTTTTTTAATCCTATTTTTTTTAAGGCTCGTGAGCCATGGCAGGAGCTGTGCTGTCTTATCATAGAATCCCAGAATGGTTTGGGTTGGAAGGACCTTAAAGTTCATCCCGTTCCACCCCCTTCCACTACCCCAGGTTGCTCCAAGCCCCATCCAACCTGGCCTTGGACACTTCCAGGGATGGGGCAGCTTCTCTGGGCAACCTGTGCCAGGGCCTGCCCACCCTCCCAGGGCAGGATCCCTTCCCCTGTGCCATCCACCGCTGCGCTCTGGCAGGGAGAGCCATTCCCCCGAGCTGTCCCTCCATCCCTCCATCCCTCCATCCCTCCATCCCTCGTCCCAGCCCCTCTCCCGCCTTTCCCTCCCGCGCCCCGTCGGACACGCGCCCACGTGCGCGCGCCCCCTGCCGGCCCCGCCCCGCCGCACGCCATTGGCCGGGAAAGTTCTGCGCAGGCGTGCGATTGGCTGAGAGCGGCCCGGGGGCCGCCGCGGGCGCCAATGAAAGGCGGCGCTCGGGCCGCGCGCCCGGCGCGAGAGGCGGCGGAGCCGGAGAGGAGAGCGGGGGAGAGGTGAGTCCATGCGGGAATAACACCGGGAATAACACCGGGACCGTGCGGGAATATACCGGGAATAACACCGGGAATAACACCGGGACCGTGCGGGAATATACCGGGAATAACACCGGGACCGTGCGGGAATAACACCGGGAATTACACCGGGACCGTGCGGGAATATACCGGGAATTACACCGGGACCGTGCGGGAATAACACCGGGAATTACACCGGGACCGTGCGGGAATATACCGGGAATAACACCGGGAATACACAGGGAACACACCGGGGATAACACCGGGAATACACAGGGACCGTGCGGGAACACACCCCGGGAATACACCAGGAGCACACCGGGACCGTGCAGGAGCACACCACGGGACTGTGCGGGATCCGACGGGGATCCCACCGGGGAGCCCCGGGTGTGTCCGAAGGGGGACCGGGCTGTGCCCCCTGCCTCGGGGAGCCCCGGGTGTGTCCGAAGGGGGACCGGGCTGTGTCCCCTGCCCCGGGGAGCCCCGGCTGGGTCCGAAGGGGGACCGGGCTGTGTCCCCTTCCCGGGTGTGTCCGAAGGGGGACCGGGCTGTGTCCCCTTCCCGGGTGGGTCCGAAGGGGGACCGGGCTGTGTCCCTTTCCCGGGTGTGTCCGAAGGGGGACCGGGCTGTGTCCCTTTCCCGGGGGAGCCGCGGCCGGAGGGGCGCGGGAGGGGCGAGCGCCCGCCGGGCACGGGCGCGACTGAGAAACTCCGGGTTTTTATTTTTTCCCGTATTCCTCATCTCCTGTGTTGCCCTGCCCCGCGCTGTGCCGGCAGCTGGGCAGGACTGGGAGGGGACAAGCCCTCCCAGCTCGGGGCTGAGACAGGACAGAGCCCCCACTCCGAGCCGGGAGGGGACAGACCCCCTCGCCGAAGCCCTTCCCTCCTTCCTGCCCCTCCACAGGCACATCCACCCGTGAGTTCCAGCCCCGCTCCGGGAATGCCCACCCGCAGTGCCCAACGCTGCGCCTGGGTTTGGGCTTTTTTCGGAAAAAATGTTACTCCACCAAAGCTTTTGCTGGAAAAGCGACTGTTTGTTGCCTGAGTTAAGTGGTGTAAAGCACAGCTGCGCTGAGCTTGGGTCCTGGGGAACATGCTTGTGTCCTTCCAGACCCTCTGGAAAGTGTTCGCTCCAGGAAATCCCAGCTGTGCCAGTGTCCTTTGATGGGGACAGAAGAGCCGACAGTCCCTCCTGGCATGGCACTGCGCTGGATGGAAGGGATTCTAGTTGCCAGATAAAGGCGTGTGGAATGGGCTGTCAGGGAGCAGCTGCTTTCATGACCTTCCTCTCTGCACCTTTGTCACCGCGTGGTTCAGGGATGAGTTCAGCGCCCCTTGTCGGCTTGCTGAGATTCCATCTCTTGGTGCCAGATGACCACGAGCGGGCAGGGCCTTAGTGCTGTGCCCTGGGACCAGCACCCATGGGTCTCCCAGGGCACAGGAGCACCTCCAGAACCCTCACCAGGGCAAATTCTGCCCTTTGCTGTGAAGTTTCTCACCAGTGCTGACCTTGGAGATGCCTCCCTGCCTGTCAGGATGGGAAAGTCAGAGCTCCTTCTGCCCTGTTAGGTTTGAACTGAGCCACTGTTGGATCCCAAGGAAAACTATTTTCCGGGTTTTACTGAAAACTGGCTGCTCCCCTCAGGATGCCCCAGGCAAAGGTTGGTGTTTGGCAGCAGGAGTTGCAGTCTGTGCCCAGTCTGGGGGACTGGGGCTGTGTTGTGCTCCTGCTCTCCCTGTGTCCTGCTTGACATAGGTGGTGCTTTGAGGTGAGACTCAGGAGTTTGGGATTCCTCCTTCCCTCCCTCCCTTGCTCCTCTTTCCAGCACTGCCCCCCTCCCTGTCCCTACTGACCCTTCTGGCTGCCTGGCACTGCACCGTCAGTGCTTGCTGGCACAGGCAGGCACCCCCAGTGTGGCACTGCAGGGTGACCCTGTCCCTGCAGGTGTGCAGGGGGTGGCCAGGGTTTGGTGGGACCTGCAGGAAGGGCTCCTGGTGTGTCATGCCCAGAGACTCAGAGCAGTGTGTCCCCTGCCAGCAGGTCTCTGCTGCTGGCGACCCTTGGGCACATCCACAGGGTCTTGGCTGCCACAGCTCCCGTGGGGAGGGCACCTCTGGGTGCCAGCTGGAGCGCTTGGGAAGTGTGTGAAGTGGAGTGGAGATGGATCCCATGGGAGTGAGAACTGACCCTTTTCCATGGGGTTGTGTGCTGGCTGTGGGCAGGCTGGGTCTGCCGACAGCAGCTCAGTTCCTGCCTCGTCTGGAGCAGCGAGGGCTGAGCGGGGCCGAGCCCTGCCAGCAGCCCCAGGTTGGGTGCCCCTCGTGGGAGGGAGCGCAGGAGCAGGGCTGGATGCGCGCAGCAAGGAGCGCTGAGCAAATCCGTGCTGTGGAGCACAAACATGCCCTGGCAAAGCTATTTCTGCACTGGACCCATCTCCTAGGAGCTTCTGGAGCACTGTCCACGGGGAATGGAGCAGTGAAGGCTCACAGCGGTGTGTCAGAAGGCTCACAGTGCACCCCAAAAAGCTTCATGGATGCAGAAACCATCAGGCCTTCCCAAAACATGTGGCTGGATCCTCAGCTCCCCTTAGTGGAAGGGCAAAGGACAAGATGCCGTCTTTATTCCACTGAAATCCATGAGGGAAAAGCACAAACTGCCTGCAGTGGAAGGTGTAGCTCTGCTGAGAGACCCTCTCGGGGCCACCTCTGGGCTGTGCCAAGTGTAACCCCTGCACGAGCGAAGGGGTCGTGCCCTGGTCTGCAGGGCTGTGCTGCCCAGCTGCGTGTCTCCTCTCACCTGAACACAGCAGTATAAGAAAAGTCCCAGCTAGTTTACACTTCAAAGGGATATGAAGTGACATAATGAAAACAAGAAAAAAGAATAATGCAGACTCTGGATCAGTGTCTGAATAACCTACGTCCAAAGACAAATGGGCGTCTCCGCAGCAGACGGCTGTTTAATTTCCTGAATCCTGAGACGGGCACTTTTTCTGGGCACGGCGTGGAATACTGTCAAGTTTTAATTTGGCTTGGCAGTGTCACACAGCCAGTCTGAGCAAGTCGGGGAAGGCAGGTCTGGAACTCATTAGGGCTTGTTGCGAGGCCCTGAAAATTTGATTTTCAATCACTGTTGGGTTTAATTATTGCTGATGTCTTGCCTAGCGTATTCTGGGATTCTTTCTGAGGAAATTAAAGCAGCATGAGTGGGACAGCATTCCGTTTGGCACAGGGCTTGTTTGGATGAAGTTCTAAATGGAGAGTTAAGCCTCGAAGCAGAGACAGTGTGCTGGCTGGCACGGCGCGGGCGCTGCAGCGGGGCCAGCTGGCCGGGCAGGCACTGCCCTTGTGTGCTGTTCTCACTTGAACTCTGTCCCTTCTTGTCAGGGGAACAAAATAACCCACTAAGCTAAAGGCACCCATCAAAGCCAAGGTAAAGTTTGCTCAGTTAATACAAATTTTGATTCTTTAACTTTTTCTTTCTTCTGTTCTTTGGCACGGGACCTGCAAACATCCGAAGCAGCCTGTAGGACAGGAGAGAAGCTTTGTTGTTGCAGGGATAAATGGGCTCCAGATATGCTCTGGGGGCCTTGGGGAGAGGCAGGAGCTCCCTCTCCATCAGCAGAGTACCGGGATGATTGAAAACCCCTCTGCACGTATCTGCAGACCTGGATGGGAATGCTGGTAGGGATTGGGAACTTGCCCTTGGTAAAATCCAAAAATGTAGAGCTTTTGGAAACCTGGGGAACACATTGAAGACTCGGCTTTTTTGTTCATGTTTTCATAAACCAGGTCCCTCGGTCAGGGTGTGCAGGTGCCTGGCTGAACCCCGAGCTGTCCTCCACAGCCTGGCAGGTGCCTGGCTCTGGGGAAGGACACTCAGCTCCCAAATAATCAGCTGCTCTGCCCAGAGATTTCCTGTGGGACACACCTGTGAAGTCTGTTGTGTCCCAAAGCACCGTGGGCAGTTTGGGCAGGCAGTGAGGAGGATGGTAAGAGCTGTGCCTGCCGAGAGGGGCTGCAGAGCCAGCACCCGAGTCCTTTGAACGTGCTGCTGCTCAGTTGTGTAAACGCTGTCAGAGCTGTACAAACAGCTTCATCTCGCTCTGGGGAGTTGGCCCTCGTAACTTTACACCACTGGGAGTTGTTTGTCCCTTGCAGCCCTTTCGTGCTCATCACTTGTGGCTGCAGTCCCTGCCAGCAGAAGCTCAGTTTCCATAGGGAGCTGGTACCTTCTCTGCAAAGCCCCCTCGTGATGGATGAGGGGTCCTGGTGTTGGGGACAGGTCATACCTACATGGCTGGTGGCCCAGGGAGACAGCTGTGCCAGCTTTGAAAGCTGGTCTGACCTCATGGGACTGAAAGCCCTGCTCCCAAAACAGTGTCCTTGTGTTGGAGCCCAGGGGAGGAAGCAGCTGTCACAGGGAAGCAGATGTTGATCTTAATGCAGAAACCTGCTCCGAGCAAGTATTTATAGACATGAAATCATAAAGCAGCACAGGGGTTAAGGAGTTTATTTTGGAACTTGGACTCAGAGCTAAATCAAGTCCCATAAAATACAATTTACAAGTTACAAAATCCCTCTGGTCCTGCAGGGAGGCAGTGTCTGGAGTATTTGTGTAGGCTGAGTTTTTTCTCTTTTTTAAAAAAGGAAATATCGTATCTCAGCCATTCAGGAAAGGCGGTACTCGGGTGTCCCAGCTTGGAGCTCCTATTCCATTTAGAGATGGGGCTCGGAGAAAGGGGAAAGTTTCTGGGCAGTTGTTTGCTTTTTTTCATCTCATCTACTCCCAGTGCTTTGACTCCATCACTTGGTTATGTCAGAGGAACACAGGAAAGCAAGTTCACCCGAAAGCCTGGTGGCTGGATACCTGTGTCTTGCCAGTATTTGGGGTGGCACAGCCACTCAGCTTCTGCCTTGTGGTTCAGGGCATCACCAGCCACAAGATTCACTTGGACTTGTTCATTTGTTCTTTCTGAAGACCTGGAAACCTGTTGCTCAAAACCATCTCACTTTATTTCCCTTCTAAGAGGGAAATTTGTGTCAAGATTATGAAGCTCCAGGTAAAAAAATTCTCCTGTTTTCCAATCTCATGTGCTGCCCAGTCAGTTTGGACAACCACAGAGCATCCTCCAGCTACAGCAGGAGGACTGCCTGGACTCCTGTCAGCCTGTCCCCTAATCCAGAGCACCAGGATAGAGTAAGTGAGCAGCACCTGTCCTGGATCAGAACATCTTGGATAGGGACCAGCCCTGCAGACCCAGGGGTTGGTGTGACAGCTCTGCAGTAGCTGCCAGGGCTGCTAGCTCACTGTGCCTTTCCTCTGAACCACCTCATGCCCCAGCCTTTTTTTTTTTTTTGGCATTTTTCAGAGCTGAATGGGGCTTTGGGGACTTCGGAGGGGTTTGGGATAGGTGTCCACATTCCATGGTCTCCTCGGAGCTGACGCGGTGAGGCTGCAGGGCAGGACGGGGTGAAGGAGAGGGATGGCAGGCCCAGGCATGGCCCTGCCCTTGTGCCCACCTTCAGCTTTCTCTTGTTTCCTTGACTGTAAAGGTCCTTCTACTGCTGAGAAGATGTTTAGGACTAAATCAGCTGCTATATGGGAATCTGATGGAAGCAGCTCCAGCAGTGCATTGTGTCAGTGCACTGAGGGACCCCATTCCCAGTGGCAATCCATCACCTTCTCCTCCTGCAGGAGGTGGGCAGGACACAGATGGCTCTGGGCAGGTAACTGGAGGTCACACTTTAACAGTTACCTGAGTGCTCTGGAACTCAGCACAGCTGCTGTTTAATTAAGTTTGGGTGTGTTTTTCCTGTTCCAGGTACCTCCTCAAGGTTTGGTTTGGATTTATAATTAAGCCCAAACATCTGAAGCACTGTCTGGCTCGTGGAAAAATCTGTTCATCTGATTTTTCAGCATTTGCCCTTCTCTTATCGTTAATTCTCACATTGTTAGTGAAGAAAGGAATGTTGCCAGCTATGTGCTCTTGGAAGAGCGAGGTATTTGCAGAGGCCCTGGTTGTTGGAGCTCGGTCATCCCGTAGGCTGGGATTTGGCAGCTGCATTGAAATAGTTTCTTACAGTATTGGTGCCTTTTCCTGGTCTTTTTGTTGCTAAAATATAAGGCAACAAGCTTCTTACTCTGCAAAGTTTAATAAGTGCTTCTGGTATTCCGGATGATACCAGCTCATTCACTGGTACCTTAAATAAATCCCATAGAATTTGAGGTGAAAGACAGCCTTTTGTAAGGGTTTTTTTTTCCCTATGAGTGTGGCAATTGGAATAACTGCTTGCTCAGAATCTGGCAGGGAAACAAATTGCTTTCAGGTCATGATTACAATAGATGTTTTCTGTCTATGAAAATGAGAAGAAAATAGATCAAAACAGCCCTGTGCTGTTCTCAGAACGGCAGTAGTGAGCGTGTGTATTGGTTGATGCGCTTTTAAGGGCAGTTGTTTGCCCTTGCACAGGTTTATTCCACTTGCAGATGCATTCATGGAGTCCCTCCTGGAATTCAGGACAGCTTGTCCAGCACAGCCCTGCATGTTCCACTGGGCTGAGCTCTCCTGCAGCACGTCCAGGGGATGTTTTGGACTGTTCTGTAGCAGGACTGGGTGTTGGCTCTGAGCACACCTGAGGCTGGACCTCACTGGGCATCGGGTGTAAAGGAGTGTGTTGATCTTTAAGGTCCCTTTCAGGCCAGATCATCCAGTTCATTGGTCATCAGCAGGAGAGGAAAAAATTAATACTCAGTAATACTCGGTATGTAAAACTGTTGGCCAAGGTCAAGTGTTGGAGGAGTGGCAGTTCTGCTGTGGCACTTCTGCTCTGGTGCATCAGGGTGAAGTGGAAAGAAAAATCTGTATCCCAGGAGCATCTCAAGAGCTGATATTTTTATACTTGAGTTGGTCCAAGTGCTGTAGGTTTGCATGCAGAGTCTCAGGCTGGGAATGTCTGGAGGGAGGGGTGTCTGCAGGGCTGGCACGTCTCAGCCCAATGCCATCAGACCTCACCTCTGCCTGATAAGAGGAAGCAGCAACACCATCCCTGATGAACAGCAGAGCAGTGGAACCAGACAGGGCTCTGGCGTAGGAGACTCAGGGAGGATCTCTTCCAGAAGAGAGGATGAGCCAAAACAAACCCTAAGGGGACTCAGGCTGAGCTCCTTGTTCTCCAGCAGGGACATGGGGATTTCATCCCACACAGGGCTGGTTTGTTGGGTTCCTTCAGTATCTCGCTTAGTTTTTGTCTTAATGCTCATTGAGGACAAGTTAAGTGGGTGGCATCACTTGGCATCCCCAGTGGGAGCCTGGGCAGTGCTGGCTCCAGCACTGGTACCTGCAGTGAGCTGGCAGAGATCACTCGAGCTGAGCACTTGCAGCTGGAGCAGCACTCGCCTGGGGCCGTGCTCAGCACTGGATCCTAAGCAAAAAGTCCACAGTGGAACTTGTTGGAACTTTTCAGCTCTCCCATGGTGTCTTTGAGGGTAATTTCTCCCAGGGATTTGAGAGGCAGGTTCAGTGAGAAGCAGGTGACCCTCCTGCTCAAGGAATTTATTAAGAGGTTTTTCCAGATGGAAAAGCTATCTAGGAGAATGCTGAGTGAGCCAGGTTGCCCATCCAAACCAGGAATTAAGGTGCTGGAGGCCGAGCTGGTAATTTGTGAGGAGAGTTCAGAGGTCCCTAGTTTGGGTGAACAGGCTGTGTGTCGCTGGCCTGTCCGGAGGAGAGGTGGCCGTGTGGGACTGGGAAGGGACACTTGGGTGCCACATGTGGCTGTGTGTAAGACATGACAGCAAGTCTGCCTGTCTGAACCCACAGTAGGAAGGAAAATGCAACCAAAGAGGCTTTCTGTATGTGCAGTGTCTGGCATCATTCCTGGTTGAACGTGGATGTGTTAACACTGTGTTACTGGGTTTGGCTGATTTTCCCTGCAGCCCATGTAAGTCCAGCTTCGCTTTATCGGATGGTGCTGCACTTTCCCAGAGTTTGCAGCACTCCCCTTGCTGGGATAGAAACGTCTTCTGTTGGATGTAAACCCTTACACCCTCCAGTTATTGGAAGTCCTCAAGGAAGTTTTAGCTGGCTTCCTATTAGTATGCAAGCTTAGCTCTATTATAGTCAACTAATGACAACAAATTAACTGCTATCCATCCATATCCCAAAACTCCTCAGCAATTGTGCTGAGGAGACTGGTCCCACCCATGTGAATATTGTATGACTTTTCCCTTTTCCATTGTTCAAGGGTCTATTTCAGAGCTGTTAATCTCCAAAATTCCTAGCAGCTGGAGGAACCCACCCAAAGGGTTCACGTGGTCCCTGAGCTCTCCTCTGCCATGGCTGTTGTTTAGGGGCAGGGTATCCAATGCTGAGGCTACAGGAGGGTCTTCCAGAGGCTGCAGGAGGGGTTTGGACTGAGCTTGCCATGGGTACTGGGAAGTGCTCTGACCGCAAGGAGGGGTGAAATGAGGACCTCGGCTATGAAGGACTATTGTGAACTTGGAGTAACTTTTTGGAAACCAGCTTTTCCTCCTCCCTCCCTAAAAAGGAGGAGAAAACATACTTGAGGTAGTTACGTGTCTCCAGCACTGTTTTCAGTCTCCAAATACGGTGTTGTGCAATAAGTGCTTTTGGGATCCAGAAGCCTCTATGCAAGCAGGAGGGCCCCCCTTTGCTCATCCCTCCTGGACCTGTGGCCGTGGCAGTGTGTCCCCAGAGCCCTTTTGGGGACTGGAGAGCTGCAGGTGACCTCCAGAGCAGGGAGGGATAACACTGCAGTGGGATGGATACCCTTCACCCTGCTCATGGGTCTGCCCTGACACTCGTGCCCTCCACTGGCACTGGGCACAGAAGTCAGAGCAGCTGAGTCCAGCCTCGTGTCCCATCAGTGTCTGTGGGACCAGCTCGTGCAGGAGAGGGGCTGTAACTGTCTTGGAAGTGTAATGAGCCTTTGATGGTCCTTGTTAATGGCCGTGTTGGCCAAACCTGCCAAAAATCTGAACCTTATTTCAGGCCTGAGTTCCTCTGAGGATGAAAGTCCAGATTAACCTGCCAGCTGGGCTGGGGGCCCTCTGGGTCCCCTCCATAGTGGCCAATGCTGCTGCTGGCCAGAGGAGTGTCCAGGCTGAAGCCACCCTGTGTTTCCTTGTCTGTGGTGTGTGTATGGCCAGTGGTGAGCCCCTCCTGCTCAGGGATACCTTGGCTTTCCAAGGGAGTATGGACTGTGCATCCCTGATCTGATAAGGGTCTCCCTACCTCGGTTCTCATCCCTTTGTCACAGTGACTGATGGAGCAGCTGGAGCTGGCTCTGCTCTCCTGCTTCCCCCTTATTCCCTGAGTCCCTGGTTTGTTCTGTGCTCTTGTGACACGTCACAGGCTCCTGCTGGAGGTCACGGCTCACTCATCAAGTGTGTCTGGACCCTGTGTTGTGTGCACTGCCAAAGAGAGGTGATGCAAGGAGCAGTCTAATGGCAAGGGAAAAGGAAGAAAAGGAAGCATGGCCAAAAAGCAAGAGCCAGGCTCATGACTGCATCGCCCTGTGCAGCGTCAGCAGCCGAGGTGGTGCCTCTGGCTGGGGGGATCAGGCTGAGGGCAGTGAAACAGCCCCGAGGCACGTGCTGGGCTTGATCCCCTCATGGATCAAACTCCTCGTGGTCCTTTAAGGAAAGCAGAATATTTCTGCAAGTTCTAGTGCCACTGAGGACAGTCCTCTGGCACCGAATCCAAGAGCCTCTGACAAAAGGTCCTTGGCCAAGGTGTGCTGGGCTGGTCAGAGGGTGATGAAACACAGGAATGACCTTCTGGAGTCTCAGCTGAGCTGCAAATGGAGCAGGCTGTGGGGCTGAACCCTGACCTGCTTATGGCTCCTAGCCAGGGGTCCATCTCACCAGACTTTCCTGGGAAGCTCAGTGTTCCTTTGCAGAGTAGCTCTCAAGCTCCAAACCAAGGTGGAGCCATGTTTGGGTTCTTTCCTTGTCACTTGTCATTATGGGCTCTCTCTTTTCCAGCTGTTCAGTGAACGGATGGCCCTGCCTTTGGCCCGTGGAACAGCACACCATGGTATTACCAGCGTGTTCCTGAGACTGTTCAGAGATGTTTTTGTGGATAGAATGGCCTCTGTTTCCTATCATTTCACTACCCAAGAATTTCCTCTGCCCTGACTTGCTTTCTCTCCTCGAACAGCAAGAATGCTCTAAGGCATGGAAAGCCAGAACAGAAATGTTGCAAGGAGTGTCTATCTAGTCCTGGTGAGCAGGATTTTCTTTTCTTTAGGCGGTTTGTTGACACAGGCCTGGTTTTAGCTTTTTATTTTTTTTAAGCATTACAAATATCTTCAAACTCTTTATCTAAGGTGATGCCAAAGTTCAGCTGCAACTCCCAGATGGGCTTGGGCATAGGTGGAGCCTGAGATAGCTGGAGCATTTGTTTCACATTATCTTACTGGGTTTTGGTTTTTTTGCAGTGTCTTGCATATTTTTTTAGAAGAAATCTCCTTTTATGCCTATGTGAGGAGCTGGAGCAGAGCAGTGAGGAGAAGCTCCACGTCTGGGCAGGACGTGCTGCTGACTGGGCAGCAGCGCCCGTTCTGTTTGGCCCCTGCACAGGGATGGGAATGAGAGTGGCTCGAATCTCCCTCTGCTTCCAACGGAGTGAGGAATAACTTTCTCCTTCAGAGACCTGGCTGGGCTTTCAGGGCCCTTGAGGAGACACTGCCCAGAGGGGTCTGAGCTTGCAGGGTGTGGCAGTGCTGCAGCCAGTTGGCAAGTGCACCCAGGCTGCTCCTGGTGCCCTGGCAAGGTCTGCCTGTGCCACAGGGATGTCCCTGAAGCTCCATGGCGTCACCGAAGCAACAGTGGGGAGGAGCTGTCATCTCAGCACCTTCCCCTACTGCTGCAGACCTGAACCTCCAAGGGCAGAGAGACCTGAGCCATCTCAGGAGCCACGTGTTGACTGGAGGAGCCTCCCGGTTTGCACAGCCGTATGTTTTCCTGTAGTCCAGACTCACGTGGTGAGGAGCCTCCTGCTACTGACACCTGCAAGCAGGAGTTCCGAGGTGGTCATAGAATCATGGAATCCTAGAATGGTTTGGGTTGGAAGGGACCTTAAAGATTATCTAGTCCCAACCTCCTGCTGTGGGCAGGGACACCTTCCCCTAGACCAGGCTGCTCCAAGCCCTGTCCAGCCTGGCCTCGGACACTTCCAGGGCTGGGGCGGCCACAGAGGCTCTGGTTGTGCACTGAAGCTCCTGGTCTCAAAGGTGTGTGGTCTCATCCTGGCTAGAGCAGTGCAGAGGTGGGAGGGCTGGAGACCAAGTCTCCTGCACATGTCTGAAGCCGTATATGCCCAAGTCATGGCTCAGACTTCCTTGGTCTTGTCTTGGAGAAATGGATCCCCAGCTCGTTTAGAGCCCAAAGGCCCCTGGGGTCGGGAGCACTGGTCAGACAACGTCCATCCCCCTGAGCTGGCTGTTCACCCACAGTGCTGTGGGAGAGCACCCGTGGGACCCCAGCTCTACCCACTGCAGGACACTCATCCTGCCCTTGGCAAGGGACAGCTCTGCCCAAGCCACTGCTGGCAGCGTTTGGAGTGAGGAGCAGTTGACCTGGATTAAACTTTGGCAGGGAGCAGGAATCATGTTTGGACAAGTAGAATAAATTACTAGGAAAGGGACTTGTTCTCACTGAAGCAACGAAGTGGCACACAGGGTTTGTCTCCATGTGGAGGGTCACTGGCTGGTGCCACCCCAAAGGGCTGCAAGTTCTTGCAGTGACACTTCCTTGGTCTCCAAAGTGTCAGGTTGTTTTAGGAGGGCTCGCATGCTGCTTCTTGTTACTGACTATGCTTTTCCCTGTGCTTTTCCCCTTGTGTGTAATGAACCTTTTCCCAGTGAGTTTATTTAATCCAGATGTTTGTATTTTAGACAAACCACCACTGACAGTCCCTTGCGGATACTCAGCTTCTGTTTGACTCACTAAGATCAGAGTCGGTTAAACCCATCAGTCAGTGGGTACCTGGCACACAGCTCCAGAACTGGCAGGATTGTGAGTGTTATGTGGAAATCTTAAATGCCTTTGTCCCTCCTGGAGAGCTGGCACATGGCTCAAGAACCAAAAATGTCTTCTCTTTCTGAATATTGGAGGCAGAGTGGAGTGTTTGGGCATGTTAAGGTCATTTTTAATATGTATTTTTATTAACTCCTGGGGTGAGAGGTCTTTTCACTGGCTTCAAAATGTTGGGACAAACTGCAGGTGGAAAACTGAGATGAAAATTACAGGTGAAAAGTGAGGCAGGAGTGAAATAGCAGTCCTAGGGCAAAAGGAGCTGAAATGGACCATTTTGTACTCCTTTGGCTGTGTTTCTCCAGGATGAGTAGCCTTGTGTAGAGACTTAATAGTTCTGGACCAAAAAAAAGGCACATAAAGACCCATCATCTACCTTAAAACTGGCAAACAAATCTCTGGTAATTTCTAGAACATCTGTTTATAGAAACTTTGTCCTTGTTAGCAAGTTTTACTTGTTTCCAGATAAGTGAAATGTCTTTCCTGAGTGCCATCAAATAACCTCTTCCTCTTGAAGGTTGCAGAATGAGTTTGAATGTCAGAGAAGACCATTGGGTGCCCCAGATCCATGCAGGAGCTCTGAGGACCCTGGGAGCTGGTGCTGGAAGTGGGACAGGTGGATGCAGAAGGAAGGAGGGCTGCCAGCATCATCACTGGCTTCGCACCCGAGCGGAGCTGCAGAACCTGGAGCTGCTGGACGGAGCTGGGGCAGCCCAAGGTCCCCATGGGGCTGGGGTGCAGCATCTGTGCTTTCACCTGTTTTGTTGCTGCTGCTGATCTCTCCCTTTGAAAATAGGTTCTGGCAAGGGCAGCCTCTGCCAGCGTAACTAGTAGTGACTTAGGTAGTGTATGATCTTGTAAGGAAGGACTGTCACAACTCAGAGACACGCACAGACTAGGCTCAGATTCTATGGGCAGGTACCAGCCCTCCCCAGCACTGGAAACCTCTGCAGCCTTGCCTGTGCTTTGCTGGAGTCTGAGCCCTCAAGCCTGTCCCAGGACCAGGGAGTGGGACACTGGTGATCCTCCTGGGTCCCTCCCAGTGATTCTGTGATTCAGATGGGCTCTCAGTGTGTGTAAATGTATGAATAGTCAGTGCCTAGAACAAGATCCTGTCTCAAGGGGGATTAAAGATCTTCCATAAAAGCTCGATAAAGAGGTGCGAGCATGTGCTGCATGAGCCCTCGTGGGAAATGCAGACTGTGAGGTCCAGAGTGGTCAGAGACCCGCTCGGGAGTGACCCTTGGCAATGCCTGGGGACTGAAGGTGGTGATTTTTGCATCGGTGGATGGTGGGTTAAACCCTGTGGTTTGATCTCTGGCTGCACAGACTTGGATCTGCTGAGCTGGGGAGATGCTCCCGTGGTGCTGCCACTGCCCCTGCTGGGTGTGGGACAGTCCTTGTTTTCCTTCAGCTCATTTTTACAGGGAACAAACATGTCTTTCAAGCAAGAGCCTGACAGCTCCTGTATAAACATCCAGGCTGAGATAAATCCACTGTCTTGTGGTGTCACCTCACCCTGGTGCCTCTTGCAGCACTTTGTTTTTGTCTCCCACCGTGCCCTCCTGCGTTCTTCACGTTCAGAGAGCCATGTTTGATAAATTCACAGGACAGACACTAAAACAGCTTTATTTGCCAATGGTATTGGCTCCTGGTGTGGATTTTTGCTCTCGTCTCTCCTGTTGGGAGGTGTTTGGATGTCTCTGCAGCAGTGAGTGCCCATGGATATGAGTGACTTTTTTCTGTGTTCAGTGAGCAGCACAAAGTGCAGCACAACCACAGCACTACATCCCCCGTGTTCCTCCCCCACCACCTCCCCAGAGCCTTTCCACTGTGTTTCCTGTTCACTATGGAAACCACCCATAAAGCCCAGTGCCAGAGGCATGGAAACATGCCACGTGCCCAAAATACCCTTGGAGAAAGACCAAGGAGGTCCCAGCTGCAGTAAAACCAGTTTAGCATCAGTTATGGTAACACACCTCCATGTCTCCTGTGTGATCTGAATTGCACAGATCCACAAGCAATATATGAGCTGTATAAACTGAATCAAAATTGGCTTTAAATGAGACCTGAGGTCTCTGTGGATGAGGTTAAAGTGGCTGTCCAGTGTGGCCATGTTCACTGGCTTTGATGTGCCGTCCTCTCCATGCTGTTCCATTTTCCCTCACTTTGAATACCTTCATCCCAAGCATCCCTAAATAAACGTGTAGTAGGGCTGCTTGGATGTGGTCAGTTGGCATCTGGGAGGTTTGAGGCTTCACAGGACATAAGGAATGGCTGAAGAAATCAATGTCTGAAGGACAAAACACGCTCTCAGTGCTCTGTGTGGGATAACCCCTGAGGATAAAGCCTCTCCAACACGGTGTCCTGCTCTGTTGCAGATGTCGGGGAGCCAGCCGCAGCTGGGGAGAGCTGTGCCTTGCTTGCGCTGCCGAGGGACGTGCACGGGCTTCGAGCCACATTCCTGGAGGTAACATCCTGTCCTGGAGGGGCCCTGCCTGGCCATTGCCCTTGGTCCTGTTGGCGTTCAGTCTCTGGTGACTGAGAGCAAAGTAGAGATGCTGAGCTGAGGGGATGCTCGTGCCACTGCTCTCCATCCCCCTCCTCACTGCTCCTGCTCTTTTATTCTTTGGGTTAAAATCTCGTCCACAAGTGTTTGAAGCAAGCTGAGGCTCCAAGCAGGGGGGTTGTCCCACTTTTGCTACCACTCTGCAGCCTGCTGTGCTTGGACAGCCACCCAGTGCCCTGCACTGTGTGGGTGCCAGAGCACAGCCCCCTGCCCGCCCAGAGCCCTGCCTGCCACACGCTGCCTTCTCAGCTTGTTTGGGAATACTGAAAACAAGCACAGCGTTCTTGCTGTGGAGGCAGGGAAGTGCAGACCCAAATGATAATCCCAAACTGTCAGTAGGAGCTGTGCTTAGTGCCTGGCTGTCACCCTTGTCCGTGGGCTCAGAGCTGGGGTGTGACCAAGAGCCGTGGGCTCGGGCTCGGTGCTGTGTCTGGTCCCGTCCTGCCTCCTCACAGCTGAAATGTTGTGCTTAGTGCCAGAACGTTTCATTTGATACTTCATTTTCAGTATTTCCTTTTAAGAGCACTAGTTTAAGTGAACAGCCACTGATGGCAGTAGCTGGTGGGAGCTGCCCAGGACAGTGTGCCCTGCTCAGGGCAGGGATGGGGGACTGCTCCCAGCCCTAACGGGACAACAAAGAGGCTTTGAAATGGAAGGCAGCTCTGCATATGTCACTAATTAAAAGAGAATTAGTGCCCCCTGAGCTGCCTTGCAACACTGGGCTCCTTTCTGTGTGCCTGGAGAGCGCTGGGGGCTGTGTGGGTCTGTAGCAGCAGCACAGGGAGCCTGAGGTCCAGCTGTGCTGGCTGCAGCTGGAATGCCTTGGAGACTGTCAGCTCCCAGTTTTGATACCTCAGCTGGGTGAAATCCAAACTTTAAAACACTCACGTGGTGGAAGAACTACTTTTTTTTTGTTAATTGAATTCATTAGAGACTGGTTTGACTCGTTCTAGGATCCTGCTGAAATCCTCAGGATTGTGTCAGAGTTACTTTGTCCCTTTTGTTATTAGTGTTTGATGGCAATGCTGGCCAGCAGAGAGGGCTCTTAGACATTTGTCTGTGTGATTTATAGCTATTACAGTTCAAAGTATAATCAATTAAGCATCAGTTCCTTCTAGCAGTCACTTTTTTAATGCCATGTAAAGCTTCAGGAGAGATGAGGCTGGTGCTGGGTTGTTGGAGTCTGATGAGGAGACTGATTTCTAATTTAGTGATGCTTGAAGGAGTTTTTGAAGTTTAGGGGAAGCAGCAGCTCCCCACAGGTGGGAGTTTTTGTAGTGACAGGACAAGGGGGAATGGTTTCACAGTGACAGAGAGCAAAGTTGGATGACATATGGGAAGAAAATCTTCCCTGTGAGGGTGGGGAGGCCCTGGCACAGGTTGCCCACAGAAGCTGTGGCTGCCCCATCCCTGGGAGTGTCCCAGGCCAGCTTGGACAGGGCTTAGAGCAACCTGGGCTAGTGGAAAGTGTCCCTGCCCATGGCAGGGGGTGGAACTGGATGAGCTTTAAGGTCCTTTCCAACCTAAACCATTCCATGAATTGTACTGAGCCTTCTGTCCTCAGTGTAACCCTGGTCTGTGTTTAACCCTTGGAAGAGGCTCCATGACCACCCGCCTCCCACAGCCCAGCTCACATCCAGAGGGTGATCTCTTGTGGCCCACAGGAAGATCTGCAAGTCATGCAAGTGCAGCCAGGAGGAGCACAGCCTGAGCTCGGAGCTGGAGGATGACAGGAAGATCGGGCGCCTGCTGGCGGACTCCAAGTACTCCACGCTGACGGCGCGGCTCAAGGGCGGGGACGGCGTCCGCATCTACAAGAGGAACCGCATGATCGTCACCAACCCCAACATCTCGGGCAAGGACCCCACCTTCGACACCATCACGTACGAGTGGGCTCCCCCGGGGCTCGCCCAGAAGCTGGTAAGGCGATCCATGGCCTGCTGGGTGGGTCACTGAGTCGGGAACACAACTCAGCTCTGGAATAAAGTCATGGGGGAAAACCAGTAAATCCTGGTTTGCCTCAGAGAGCAGACGTGAACAAAGCACTCTGTGTTTTGGAAAACCGTGGGAATAGGCAGAGTAGGTAGGAGAGGGGGATGGAATGCCTTTGGGGTTTATAGGTTGGTTTACATTTCTAGGAGAAGTTTTAATGGATTTAACAACTAGAAAGCTCAGTCTTTCGGTAAAGCTCATGTCTAATAAAAGCACTGCTGAGGAGAGATCCCATCCCTGCTGTCCTACAGCCCTGCACAGCCCACATCAGCATCTGCCAGCTCCAGGCGGGATGTGGGAGCAATTCCTCCAGGCCTTCTTGGGATGTCTGGGCTGGGCAAGTGGAGGAGAGGGAAGGGCTTTGACTTCTCCTGGTGGTGGGCAGCATGGAACTGGGGGGGCAGCTGGGTGGTTGTGCCCCAGGGCCCCCCATCTCCTGCTCACAGGGAGCATCCCTTCACTGCTGGAGGATGTCCTCCCCTGGAGCAGTGGGCTCAGAGCCTCCATTCCCAGCACTCCTCACACTCCCTTTGAAGAGCAGCAGCAGCCCAGCCCTGTTCCAGCAGACTTGTGGAGCTTCCTGACTCTGGGAACAGGAGCAGGAGGGCTCCTTGTGCCAGGGCATGTGAGCCTGGAGCAGAGCTGAGCTCTGTTCAGAGTATCCTGCCTGCATGGGCAGGAGCTCTGCCCACCACTGCTGCCCGAGGAACCCCTCCCAGATCCAGCTCTGGAGCTAGGAATTTTTTTCCTTACAGCTAAACATAATCTGGTCCAAGTAAAAGATATTTTGTAAAGAGAACTCAGGATAAAAAGGGAAGATGGGGAGTGTGGTCCTGTGCCAAGGCCTGGATCTGGAACCAAGCCCCCAGCCCAGCTCCACCTCCCTCCCCTGCCCAGTTTCCTTCCGGACAAGCTGTGTGGGAAGGGATGGAAGTGGTTTTTGGCGTGTGGAAGAGTGAGCCAGCAGAGCATTTCTTGAAGGAAAGCATTTAACTGGCTTTTCACTGTGCTGTGGTATAAAACCATTCTGTATTCTGCTGTCAGGGGTGGGCAGGGAAGAGCTTCTGCTCCTCAGATGACACAAATAGCTTAAAGCTGCTGAAACCACAACCAGATTTTTTTGAAGAAGAACTGGGGATACAAATGTGGAAGTGCAGCTGCAGTCCCCAGAGACAGACTGGTTAATTTTCCTTAAAGCCCTCAGCCCGGTGGACAGGCTGACTGTGAGCTCTGTGCTGGGAATGCAGGGGGGGTAATTGGAGCAAAGCCACGAGCTTAACGTGATCCTGATGCACCCCCTGCTCCATCGCTGTGCTCGCAGCCACCACTTCCCTCCCTGTGCTGGGGGGTGCCCGGGCAATAGGGGAGCTGGTGAGGGATGGGGAGACCAGTCATGGTACTCTTCCACCAGCCTGGGATTTATCGGGAACCCGAGATCCGTGGTGGCTGCAGCGCCGTGCTACCAGTGCCTGGGGCAGGGGCAGCTCTTTGCCCTGAGGGATGCCCAAACTTTTCTGGGCTGATTTTATCTTCCATGGCCCTGGACCCTTCTCCTTGGAAGTGTGTGTTTGGGGTGACCCCGAATGCAGCCCTGTGGGAGCCCAGGGGCACTGGGGAATCTGGGGACATAGTGGGGAGATCCCAGCTCTCCCCCTCCTGCATCCAGCTCCATCCCTGCAGTGCTGGCAAGGGGCAGCTCCAAGGGTACAAAATATTTCAGTTTAGGTTTTATAGAGAGAACTTAGGGTAAAAAGGGTAGATGGGGAGCATGGTCCTGTGCCAAGGGCTGTGTTCAAAAACAAGCGCCCAATGCAGACCCACCTCCCTGAAGGTGGAGGGTCAAAGATTTTATGAAAGCTTTTGATCTCTTTATAGTGCCTGGATGTGCTTGAATATATCTTGGTTCAAATAAACAACGTTCAGGAGCTTTGGAAACAACCTTGATAAATTCTGGCTTGAAGATCAACTTGACAAACTTTGAGGAGAAGAGCTGGATGTCAGCCACTCTCGGGATAGTTTAAAAGGGATTTGGGCCAAAAAGCTGTTAGTGCATAGCTGCCTCACTCCAGTGGTTTCCTTCTGAAGGCAGGCTGCAAACTTGGAATGGCTTTTAACCTTGTTGTGCTGAAGTGGTTGGTCAATAATAGGAGGAAGTTCAGAGCGCATTCTCATTGAGCAGTGCCTGGAGAAGTCATGAAGTAGATACTCGGGGTCCCTGGGGAGAGCAAAATTAACAGATCATAAAATAGCTCCAAAATCAGTAGTGAACAATGAAATCCTAAAATGCTCTTCCTCAAAATTACCTGCACTCAGGCAGCATAGTGAAGCATTGACTGTAACGATACGTGGTAGCAGCAGACTTAGCAACTTTTTATTACCCTTCATGTCAGTGTTTGGTGTCAGGTTGGATTTTTTTTCCCCATATCTTTTCTCTGGACACATTTGATGACATCTGCAATTGTATCTTCAAGCATTCCCTTGATCAGGAAGTGACATCCCATCACATGTCAGGGCAGATACTGAAACCTGTCGCTGAGCAGGCTTTAAGGAAGGCTTGTGGTTTTGCTTTTCTCGCTCTCGGCACAGACACTTTGTGTTGGGAATGAAGAGGCTGGAGTGCGACAGGAGGCTCCAGGTGCCCACATTGTTCTCCTCTATGTGAGTGCTCATTAGTCTTGGCACGTTGGTAGCGGGTTTAGAATCTTTCCCATTAAGATCCCACCAAGTTACTGCTCTGCTGGAGCTGGTGCTGTGGCTGAGGGTGGTGCAGGACAGCACGTGCTGTCCTGGTGTCCCTGGTCACACAGCACTGGCTTTGGTTTTTCCTTTGCAGTTGTAAGATACCACTGGCAGTGCCTGTGTGAGCCTGGGAGGAGCTGTCAGGGAGTTCTTGTCCCTTTCTCCTGTCATTCCCGTTAGGATTCCTCACGCCTGTGAAAGCCATTAGTGCACTGGATCACTCCCCCCAGCATCCTGCAGTTCTCCAACCTGCTGTTCCTGAGCAGCAGCTTCTTCCACAGAGCACCAACCTTCCCAGAAAACTGGACATCAGCCCTGCCACTGCAGAGGGACACAATATACTGAGTCTTGATGTCTAATATCCCAGTCTACAGTGATTCTAACTTGCACCCCAAGAAGAAGCCCTGCTTCCATTAAATCGTTACCTGTTGCTCATTTCCTGTCAGGAATTCTGCCTGGCAGCACTGTTCTCTGCTCAGAGTAGCCCAGGTGGAAGGGCCTTGGAAGTTTTTCCCAAGGTGATGAGTTGTTCAGTGCTGTGCAGGCATTTCTGTATTTAAAAGCCCTGCCTGAACCAGCCCATGTGCCACAAACAGTTAAACCCCTCTGCTAATTTTTTTTGAATTGAGTTCTCAAGTGCTGACCCAGTAAGAAGCAAATCTAATGCAGCTGGATGCTGGTCTGACAGGGAATGGCAGGGAGCCAACTGGCTGCCCTGTCACTCTTCACACTACAATAGGAAAAATGCCGGAGTGGGAAACTCCCTTCCCTTTTCCTCAGCCAGACAAGTTAACTGTGCAGCCACCATGTCCCACAAGCACTAACCCAGCCTGGGACAGAGAAGGGTTTGCTCTGACTTTAAGATAGTGGCAGTTGAATTGTAGACTTTATTTTGGATATTGTCCTGGCATTTCCTTTCCATATCACAGGGCATTGGTGACCAAATGCCTTTCATCTGCTGAGAAATCAGTAGTGGGGTGGAGTTGGTGCCTGTTGGTGTTCCAGACCCAACTGCTATTTAACTACTTCTTCCTGTATTAAGATAATATTTTTAACTGATAAAAGGGGATCTTTAAACTGTGCTCTTTGAGCCCAGGGGGGCTCTGGGATGATCCCAGGACAGCCCCTTACCCACTCCCTGCAGCTCTCGCTGTCCTAGCACAAGGCAGTAGGAAACTGGTCTTGAATTTTGATGTTTATGGGCTTTTAGACTTTTCAGCAACTTTGTTGTCAAATTACATGGAAAAGTGTCCTGGTAGTGCCAGCGAGGGAGGGTGTGCTGGGATCTGGGTGTGAGCCAGCAAAGCAGGTCTGTCTGTGCTGCTTTGCTATGCTGGGCAGGCTGGGTTTTGTTTCAAAACAAAACAAACCCAAACCTCTCCGAAAACAGGCAACCTGGTTTTGAGGATGAAGTGATTAAGTACAGCCTGGCTGCCACTGGCACCTGAGCCAGTTCAGCCTTTTACTTCCAAACTGTGGGTTAAAACACCTCAAAGGGAGAAGGGAGGGGAAGGGTCACGTTTTCTGCCACCACTCCATAAGATGAGTGGAGCGTCTCATGCCAAGCTGGTGCTTCCCTGCCACAGGCAGCTCGGAGTAACTGGGTGTCTCCCCATTTAGGCCATGCAGTAACTGGGTCTCTCCCCATCGAGGCCGTACAGTAACTGGATCTCTCCCCGTCCAGGCCATGCAGTAACCGGGTCTCTCCCCATTTAGGCCATGCAGTAACCGGGTCTCTCCCCATCCAGGCCATGCAGTAACCGGGTCTCTCCCAGTCCAGGCTGTGCAGTAACCGGGTCTCTCCCCGTCCAGACCATGCAGTAACTGGATCTCTCCCAGTCCAGGCTGTGCAGTAACCAGGTCTCTCCCCATCCAGGCCATGCAGTAACCGGGTCTCTCCCCGTCCAGGCCATGCAGTAACCGGGTCTCTCCCAGTCCAGGCCATGCAGTAACTGGATCTCTCCCAGTCCAGGCTGTGCAGTAACTGGGTCTCTCCCAGTCC
>JAYRBT010000023.1:617956-712986 GCA_036023395.1 Myiotriccus ornatus | reverse complement strand
TGCTATGCAGTAACTGGGTCTCTCCCAGTCCAGGCCATGCAGTAACCGGGTCTCTCCCCGTCCAGGCCGTGCAGTAACCGGATCTCTCCCGTCCAGGCCATGCAGTACATGGAGCTGATCCCGAAGGAGCTGCAGCCGGTGGCGGGGACGGACGGGGCGCTGCAGCGGCGGCGGCGGCTGACGAGGCAGCTCCCGCTGTACGACCAGGACCCGGCGCAGTGCCGCGGCCTGGCCGAGGGCGAGCACGGGCTGATGGAGGAGTTTGTGAAGAAGTACAAGGCCGAGGCGCTGGGCGTGGGGGAGGTGGCGCTGCCCGGCCAGGGCGGCGGCGGCGGCGGGAAGGACGAAGGGAAGCCCCAGGACAAGAGCATCGAGTCCAGCAAACCCGCCGAGTCCACCAACGGGGCCCTGGAGAGCGCGCCCACGGCCGGGCACTACGTGAGTGCTGGGATGGGATGGGGGATGGAGGGATGATGCTGCTCCGGGCCTGGGGAGCCTTCAGGAATACGGTCAGACTCAGCTGGATGGGGGAAAGATGGCACCAGGCAGAGTGGTCTGTTACTTGTCACCATCCTGCTGCCCTGGGCTTGTCCACGCCTGCTGCAGGTGCTCAGCCGCATCGTGGTGTGCTTTGGTACAGCGCTGGGAAGCACCCTGGAGAGACTCTCTGCCCCAGCGAGCCCTGCTGAGCACAAGGGTCTGTCTGACAGGGGTGAAAGGGGGTTTCTCCCCCACTGCCCTCCCTCCACAGCAAAGCCCCAGGTGAGAGGATTCTTGCTGTAGGAGCTGGTGATTTCAACTTTGGAATCTTGGCAGCTCTGAAAGGTTGGGCATCCCTGGATGATACGGTTTAGTGGTTGTGGTGGGATTCAGTTGAAGGTTAAACTTGAGGAGCTTGGAGGTCTTTTCCAGTCTTAATGATTCTGTGGTTCTGTGATGTGAGTCAATAAGGTACTTGCAATCAGAAACTGTTTCTCTGTGAGCTAGTGTTTGCAGGTGGGCTTCCAGCCCAGAGTGAGTGCAAAGACCACAACTGACAGGAGGTGGTGGCTCAGTCCAGTTACCACAGAGCTGTGAACATGGAGACAGTGCTCCCAGGGCTGTAATTGCTCTGGGGAGATTTAAACAGCCACCCTGTGTCCCTGGGAATACAAATACATTGCCACAGGGAAATGATTGAGATTCTCCAACACCCTTTTAGATTTATGTTCCCCAGTGCTGTCTGGAGTGGCCTCTGTGGCTGCTGAACAGATGCTTATCATAAAATATAGTGAGTGGAAATATCTTGTCCTGGCCCTTGTGAAGGTGACTTGCAGCAGAGGATTTAAAGCTGAAAAAACAAATGGTGTCCAAGTGTTTTTAAGAGGAGATTTTTCCTGCCATTCCTGCACTGAGGTTGTACATGTTAAGAGCAGTTTTCATTTTCAGTCCATATTGGGTAATGTCTCCCCTCTGCCATGGCCTGTTAATGTGCATCTGACTTTGAGTCCAGTGGCAGAGTAAAGGTTTGCAGTATTGCAACAAAACACCAAAGAATTCTAAGCTAAAAAAATAGCCAAAAAAGGAAGGTTTCCTTTAAACATTTCAATAAGTCATGCTAGTGATAAAGGTTTACTTAAACTGCGAATTTGTCCTTTCAAATAGATAAATACATAACTGTGATGTTATTCTCCTTGACTTGAAGCATCATTTTTCTCAAGGCACCAACTGAGAAATGGAAGAGCTTCCAAAGCAGTGGCAGGTGCAGTGGGATGGCCACACCATGCAGCCCAGCACATGGCAGACCCATGAGGGACTGGGGCTACTGGCCACGCTGACCACAGGCCTCCTGTGCTCCCTCTAACAAACACCCCCTGGGTTAATTTGATCTGCCATGCAGGAATTAATGCAGCTGAGCTGATAGGAACAGGCTGTGTCCCAGGATCTGGAATGTGCTGCACTTCCAGGTCTACTGGTTTTAACGAAACTGCCCTGGAAGAAAAATTCTGCCATAGAAAAATGAGATTTAGTGCTTCACTGTGCAGTGTGTGAGGTGAGAGTAGGGGTGAGCAGAATGGGTGGTAGGAAGCAGAGATGGATACAAAGGGAGTGAGCAATGAGGTGCATGAAGCTGGTGACACTGGAGGCTTTTGTGGTGTTGATGAAATAGGGGTTAAAATGCGGATCAGCACACTCCAGGTGTGGAGGTTTGGGTGCCTCTCTATTTGTATCACCATCTCCTGTGTGTCCCCTGAAATTTGGATGCTAAACATGATGCATGCTCCTGAGTCTGAGAAAGCTCCCCTGAGCCTTCCTGCTCTGTGGCTCTCTAGGGTGCTGTGGGTGATGTCTGTGGTGCCACCACCCTGCCCAGGGCCACTCCAGGGCACGGTGTCCTCAGCTGGCAGTGTGTTTGTCCCAGCCCTCAGAGCCCTGCAGGATTCAGCCACGAGAAGGGCTCTTTGGGACAAAATGAGCACCTTCAACTGGAGAGTTTGTGGGGAAGGAGATGCTGAGTAGCTGCTTTTGGAAATCATGGTCCTCGAGCAGCTCATGTGGTGTTTCTTCATTAAGCCCATTAGAAGTAGGACAGAGATAGACTCTATTGAATAGATTGTAATCAGCACCAGCAGCTTGATGTCACCCTGTTTCAGATCAAGGTGTGAGCCTGAACCACGGGCTGGAATGTGGGTAGGGATAAAAATACCCAAAACATACTACCCTTGGTCTAGAGCAGAATGAACCCAGGAAGTACCAAAGCTGCCCCCAAAGAATGGGCCAGGATGCTTTCCCTGGGAGTCTGTGCTGAGGCTGTTACACCTCCCCTTGCACACTCAGGCCAGTTGTGTGGAAATGGGTGTGGAAAGGAAAACATCCAAGACCAGTATAAATCTCTGTGAAGGCAGCTGAGCTCAGGCAGCTCCTGAACTCTTTTGGGCTGCAGGGAGGGGCCATCACTGCTGTAAGTCTGTCCCTCAAGCTGAGTGTTCTCTACCAAGCACAAAATCATCCTTAACCCCCTCAGAAGTGGGAACTCCTCTGGTGTAACAGGTCACTGTGCTGGAATCAAATCAAATCCTGAAGCAATTGATCCAAATTAGCTGTTGTTCCCAAAAGCCTGAGGCCAGCAGTGCAGTGAGTGCTCTGGAGAAGGCTGGTTCTGTCTGGGAGCTCCTTCCCTGGGAGCTGGCACTGCGGAACAGGAGCTGCTGGAGAGAGTAAGCTGAGAAAAGCTTAGGAGAACAGGACAGTTTTTTGGCCAACGCCTCTGGCAATGCAGCTAATAAAGTCTTCACTCCTCTCCCTGCACAATGGAGATGTAAAATGAGCACCAATCCCATTTCAAATTGGAAGAGCCCCTTTTATGTACTGTGTAAATGGCAGGGGATGGAGGTTATATGATGCTTGGAAAAAGCCCCGTGAAGAATTTTTCCCTGTGAATAATTTCCATAGAAAGAAACAGCAAAATAAGTTGTTTTTTTAACAGTTTTTGTTGGCAATAAACTTGAGCTCGGGGTTGGAAACTGCTGTGTTTGTTCTCACTTTAGATCCTGCAAGATAAGCAGGGCTGGGATGATGGGTCTGTGGCTTCTCGGGGCTGACAGAGCCGAGGCAGCTGCAGGGTTGGGCTCTGGGGCCCCAGGTCACCCAAGTTTGGTGCCTCAGGGAGGTATCAGGGGCGTAGGGAAAAGGCCTCAGTCCTGTGTGATGGGTGCAGAATTTCTCGGTGCCCATCCGTCCACACTGCTGGTGTGCCCAGAGTGGTGCTCTCTGCCAGTCACTCCATACTGTTCCTTTCATCCAGACCAGAAATCCCACAGTTTCTGTGCCGTGCCGAGTCTCCCCCTTCATCGACGCTGGCCCTGGAGTGCTTGGAAACGTGTCGGAGCCCTCCGTGGTGGAAGGAGCAGTGTCAGCAGACATATCCCCTTTCAGCAGAACAGCCAAGCCAGGAAACATTCTGTCTGTGCTCTTGTGCTGCCTCTTCTTGTCAGAATGGATTTCCTGGGAAAACAGGAGATGCCCATCAGCACGGTGGAACCGCTCCAAGGGCGGCGGGCAGTTACTGAAAATCCAGCTGGACGAGGGAGGAGGTGATGGCAGAACACATGGGATGCTGGAAATATCGGTGACCAAACAGAGAAAAGGGGGTGTAGGTAATCCTGTGGCCTCCTGCTGTGTAACAGCAGGGATGAGAGTAAGGAAACACTGTAGATGCAAAGGTCAGTGTCTCCAGCTCTCATGTGTGAGCAGGTGGAAGGGGCTGGTGATGGTGGTGGGAACTTGTCCCCTCCCCTGTCCCTGCCCCATTGCTGATGACCTCCTACAGCTCAGGGGCTGTTAGTTTACCTTCTACTGAAAACTCTTATTTTTGTTTCTCTTTTTCTCTGGAGCAACCTGGTCTAGTAGAAGGTGTCCCTGCCCATGGCAAGGGGTCAAAACTAGGTGATCTTTAAGGTCCCTTCCAACCAAAACCATTCTGTGGTCCTGTGATTTCACCCACCTATTAGAAGTGGTTGACAAGTCAGGGTGCTGTCACCTGAGCACAGGGACATTCCCAGTCCTGACCTTGTGCCCCCTGGAGCAGGGACAGCGCTGTGCCAGCGCTCTGGTCGGGCAGGGTAAGCACGACACGTGTGTCACACAGGCAGCTCCCGCTGCCTCGGGCAGGCTGCTGCAGGGATTGCTGGTAGAAATCCAGCCATGGCTCTGCTGGAAGACATTCCAGCTGCTACCGAAGGGTGTTTCTCGTACGGAGTGACGAAGGCCAGACTCGGAAGCTCTTACCCTGACCTGGACTATCCAGCTTCAGTGGGAACTGGAGCAGCATCCTGTCAGCCTCCAAGTGGAGCTTCAGTGCTGGCTCTTCACTAATCGCAGGATCGCTCTGCAGGCACAGATAAACAGCCACAGTTGGTCTCGTGTGTAATGTGCACGGATGCTGTTAATCCTGAGATTAGCCACGGCTAATTCTGGCTCTTTGGCCTGTTAGAAATGGAAAATGCTGTTTTGAAACTTGTGGAGTGACATCTGAGTTAGGCATAGACAGAAAACAGTGAGAAAAGACCAAAGTTCCTAATCTCTTTGCAAAATTACATCTTTGATGTGCTGCAGTCCTGCACTGTAGGAATTCTTAACTCTTTCTTACAGGACCTTGGGATTCTAGTGAAGATTTTAGACTGGGGGTGGTCCCAAAGGCCAGTCACTTGGCTGGTGGCAGGTAGTGCTGTTCTTACCTGCTCAAGAATCTGGCTGGAAGAAAGTGAGCTGTAGTCCAGGCAAATATATTTATAATGACTTTTAATGTATATTACAGCTTGACACTGTCCATAGGTAGCACTGGTCCAGGTGTTTGCCCAGGATGTGGAGTGATAGTCCTAGGGATGTTGGCCCTGCTGGCCATGGGTGCCCTGTGATGCTGTGTGTTGTCTGCTTTTGATTTCCACTGTCCTCCTCAGTGCTGTGGGATGTGGAGCAGCAGCATGGCAGGTCCTCCAGGCCGTGTAGAAGAGGGAAGCACTGAGGACATGCTTGGAGATGAGTTTGTTCTGTTTTGCTACCGGGGCTTCTGACCAGCTGTGTGGCTCAGAGCAATGCAGAGAGCACATCTGGGAAGGAAAGATCCATCCCAAGATCTCCAAAATAAGCTACTCAGCACCCTGTCTTCCCACTGTGCCCTGGAGCCAGAGGTGCTTCCTCATGGCTGCAATCCTGCAGGGCTTTGAGCCTTGGGACAAACTGCTGCTGGTGCCCAGCCCGCTCACCGCCCTCTCTCTTGCAGCGCTGCGAGACCTGCAAGCAGGCGGTGCCGGGGGACTGCCCGGTGGTCTACGCTGACCGGGCCGGCTACTCCCGGCAGTGGCACCCGGCCTGCTTCGTGTGCTGCCGCTGCTCCGAGCCCCTCGTCGACCTCATCTACTTCTGGAAGGGCGGGGCCGCCTGGTGCGGGCGCCACTACTGCGAGAGCCTCCGGCCACGCTGCGCCGGCTGCGACGAGGTACCTGCCAGAGCCCCTGGTCCCCCAGGGACCAGCCAGAGCCCCCTGATCCCCCTGTGCTGGAGCAGGGACCAGCCAGAGCCCCCTGATCCCCCTGTGCTGGAGCAGGGACCGGCCAGAGCCCCCTGATCCCCCTGTGCCAGAGCAGGGACCAGCCAGAGCCCCCTGATCCCCCTGTGCCGGAGCAGGGACCGCTCAGAACCCCCTGATCCAACCAGTGCCACGATAAGGACCAAGTGGTCTCTCTACTGCTGCCAGTGCCAGGATCCTGGCACAGGCTCAGTCAGGGCTTCTGAGCAACCTGCTCCACTGGAAGGTGTCCCTGCCCATGGCAGGGGGTTGGAATGACCTTTACAGGTCCCTGCTAACCCAAAGCATTTTATGATTCTTTTGTGTAGCCATTCCCAAAGCCTGGCCTCCACGGTTGACGGGCTTGGTGGGAGGTGTAGGGCTGGTTGTCCCTGCTCCTGCACACTCCAGCTTGGCGAGAAGGTGGCAACAAGCAGTGGTGTGTCTCTCTCTCTCTGTGCCGTAGATCATCTTCTCGGAGGACTACCAGCAGGCAGAAGGGCTGGCCTGGCACAAGAAGCACTTTGCCTGCCTGGAGTGTGAGACGCCGCTGACGGGCAAACCCTTCGCCCTGGCCAACACCAGCCTCCTATGCACCATCTGCAGCCAGAGCAAGCGCCTCTGAGCGGCGGCAGCGGGGGCCCCACGGCCCCCCCGAGGTCCCACCAGGACTGGGGCCGTGTGGCAAGTACAGGAGAAGGTTAAAGAAATTAGAGCCTGAGTATTCACTTGCATCCAGCACAGCCTGGCGGGAGCACTTCCCTGGGGTCCTCTTGGATCTGAAGGGAACCCTCGTGCCCATGGGTGGGAGGTGCAGGGCACACCTGGCCAGGAGGAACTGGGAAGGAGGGGCTGTGCTGTGCTGGTTTTTATCAAGTCTGTCCAAGCTTCTTATGACTAAGATCTTGCAGCAGTATTTTGGAAATAACACATCTCAACAGTAACTTCTGGCATACTAAACCTACGGTCATGGTCAAAACCAAGGGGTGTTTGTGGTTTTTGAAATCCTTACTGGAATTAGGCTGACAGGCTGCTGTGGCTGGGCTAGGGCAGTGGGTTTGAGGAATTTGATCAACTTTCTAAAAGCAAATGGTGTAAAATTGCAGCTGTAGCTTTGTCCTCTGGGCATGCAGTGGTGTAAAACCAAGGAGTGGGCACACAGAGGTCTGGGCTGAGCCCCATGAGGGGCAGGACACAGCTCTGCCTGGGCAGCAACTGGCTCAGCCCCTGGAGCTGCAGCCATGGAACTGGAACACGGACAATTTTGTGGAAAACCGCTTTCCAGCCTAAGGTTTCTTGGAGGCAGGGGGTGTGTGTCCTGAGATGCTGCAGTGCTGCTTTTCCCTGTAACACATCAATGACCCCTCCAAGTACCAGGGAGCTCTACCTTCCCCTTGGAGCCTGTAGGACCTTACCCTGAGCTCTGCCCTGCTTCTTGTCCTACAGCTCTCCCATCCCTCTTGGATCTGATAGGAGTGACACTATCCCAGGATCCAGCACTGAGCCCCTGAGAATTGTATTTGTTCCCCACATCAAGCAATGTCACTTAAAACATCAGCTATTCCAGGCTGGCAGGTGTCTCTGTGCTCAGTCTGTTTTCTTATATTAAAACTCTACATTATTTGCCAGAGAACTGGAGAGTTTTCTCACCAAGGTGTGTGCAAGGAGCTCACAACTGCTGGGGGTTCTTTGTGCTCAGAAGACACCAGTTTCTCCTCACAGCCTGCTCCATTCGGTGGGAGTTTGCTTGCCTCTGAGTAACTTGGAGATGAGAGCTGGGTGGTGCTGTAGCTGCTGCAGGGTTGGAGCAGGTGAGCTGTGGGCCCTCAGCCACCTGCCTCAGGGATCCCTGCTCTGCTGCTGGGGGGAGCAGGGCAAATGCATCCCTGTGCTGGAGCAGGTGTAGGGCCACACCTGGATGTGGATGCAAGAGCCTCTCACACCTCCTCCAGCCCTGTGCACAGCCACTGCGGTGGGTGGAATTCCTGGGAGCACTGGGGTGTTTGGAGGGACTTCGTGGGAAGCTGGAGCGGAGCAGAGAGGTCCCAAGGTGCAGAGGGAGGCAAGGTCTCTCCCAGCCCCCCATGGGTGACACATTTGCTGTATCTGGGATCAACATCTACATTTGAGCAGTTTAGAGTCTGTATTTTCCAAGGGACCCCTGTTCTCATGGGTCCCTCCTGCTTGGGGAGCTGTGGGGGGAAAGGGGATCCCCTTCCACCACAGCCAGGGTTCAGATCCAGCTGAGACTCCCTCTTGTCTCAGTGGAGAGGAGGTGGTTCTCTTCTGGCTGCAGAATGTGCGTGGTGGGAGCTTGGGCAAATGTCAGAGCGGAGGCACAGGGAGAGGACAGGGTTTGGGGGGAGCACTGGAGTGGCCCTTTCCTTGTCCCCAGCCCTCACTCCCAGGGACTGTGAGGGCAGGGCTGGGTCATCCCCAACACCCTGCCTGCAGTGCGGTGGTCTCTGACAAGAGGGAGTTCAAGTTCACTTTATGTACAAGAAAAGACTCCAGGGAGACCTTGTAGCACCTTCCAGAACCTCAAGGGAGTCCAGGAGAGCTGAGGAGGGACTTCAGACAAGGGAGAGTGGCAGCCCACTGTAGCATGTTCTGAGTTTTGATTTTGTGACCTAGAAATTGTAATTCTTCTCTGAAGTCCCTGTTCCAGCACACACTTGCTTCAGGCTTTTGGCATTGCTGGCACCTGCTCAAGCTTTGCAGATATTTCTGCAGCTCGTAAAGTACTGTCTGCTAAAAAATGTACTGCAATTGAACAGCTAAATAAAATCCTGTGCCTCTCCAGTGTCGGGAGCAAAAGCATGAAACTAATGCATCTAACAGCTCAAAACATGTGGCAACCTTTAGTGTTGATATTAGGACTGAAATTCCATGTAGGCATGAGAAGATCCTCCCCCCAGTGAGGACATTCACTGTGTTTTATCACCCAGACAGAGGCAGCAGCTCCTGGAGGCAGGTCAGGGGCTCTGGGGTTCAGAGAGAGGGACTGGGCAGAAACCACATTTTAGCAAAGTTTTGCAAACTGAAATTTTTCAGAGCTTAACTGCTCTGAATCTGCAAATATTTACAGTGCTGTCTTATTTGTGGTCCCATTTTTTTTTAAAGAAATATCTGAGGCAGCAGAAGGGCCCGTCTGTCTGTGCAAGATTTCACCAGTGGAGAGGCAGAGGCTGTTTAAGGACAGGAGCTCTGTGCAGATCACCTTCCTCCCCTTGGGTTCCCCCCAGCATTCCCCCCAACACTGGATTATCCTCCACTGCATCCCCTTGAACACTTGGATCCTCCCCACCTAGGGCCAGATGTTCCCTGGGACCAGAGGAGGAGCTGGCCCTGGCTGTAGGGACATTCCCGTGCCCTGCACACGAGCACAGCGAGCCTGACCTGCTAAGGTGGGGAGAAAAGCACTGAGAAATGAGCAGTGGCTGGAGTGATGCTGTTACACACCTCAGAGAGAGCCCTTCACTTCAGTGACTGCTGGGTCCTTGGATGTATTTGTAATATCCAGGCCAAGACAAACAATAAAACTTGAAATTAAATTCCTGAGCTCATATGAAGAGGAGAATTCGCTGTCCTGGTGACAGGGGGAGAGGAACTCACTGTGAAAGAGCTGCCACTCCAAGGCCAGGGGTCCATGAACCCACCAGAGGAAGCTGGTTGGCATCTCACAGCAAGGCTTCTCCCACCACTGCCCTGCACAGGTCTCTCCAGGCAGAGACAGAAAGGAGGGAGGTTGGGAGGCATTTAACAGGTTTCCCTGGTCTATGGAAAACACCTGGGCACAGAAATTTATGTATTTATGGACCCATGTGGAAGGGGCCCTGTCCTCAGGGTCAGTGGATGGGAGATAGGATCTGTGGGGCACAGATGGTTTGAGGGACCTGGGGCCAGTTCTATACCCCCTGTGCTTCTGGTGCTGCAGGAAAGGTAGGAAAGTCCTTAAAAGAGGGGCAAAAATACACGTCTGGCCTTTCCCTGCAGTGCATGGCTTTGAGAGCAAAGCCCCAGGGGTGAAGGTTGGGGCTGATAGTGATTGGGATGTTGTGCACCATTCCAGGTAAGAGAAGTGATCAGTATTCTCCGTCACCATTTATTTCCTAAAAAACCTGTTTGCTTGGATACCTGCGCAATGAATTGACTCGGTCCTGACTTACTGGAATTGATGGATTCTTGTGATTTACCCCAGTGGTAACAAACAGCCACGGAGAAGCTGTGAGCCTGGGTATGACAGTAACAACCTGATCCACCGGTGGAGGACAATTGCCTTAAAGAGGAACTTTTAAGGGCTTTTATTAGTGCAGTCAATTCGTAAAAGAATGTGATTTCAGATACCTATAACTAATAAACCTCAAAATTCAGTGGCTGCAGGTGAGAAAAACATAAACCAAAGGCAGAGTGAGGTGGCTATATAAACACTATAATAAAACTTGCTTTAAAGCCTCAGGGAGAAAAATCTAGAGGGGAAAAAACAAGTATTCATGAAGTGTTGGTGTGTTCCAGTGGAAACTCTTCCAGAGACCTGCAGCAGCTGCTGCTTTAGGCTGAGCTAAAGAAGGCTCATATCGCTGGGATTCTGTAAAAAGCCCGGTTAATTATGGTTATATAATCTAATTTGAGATTTTAATTACTTTTTAACTCCCCTTTTTCAGCTACGTCACCAAATAAGTAAACCTCTCCACAGAGAGGGGTTTGTGGATTGTTGCCTGACTTTAGGAGCTGATGCAGGTGAGGATCCCCAGCAGCCCCAAGGCTCAGGGCTCATCCCACAGTGCTTCCCAACAGGAATACCTGATTGATGTTCTTGCATGTCTGTGCACTGCAGGGAGTGGTAATAAAGTAAGTGGGTATCCCTGCCCATGGCAGGAGTTTGGAATGATCTCCAAGGTCCCATCCAACCCAAACCATTCCATGACTCTGATAAAGATGAGGTGAAGGGCACCAGTTTTGTCTGCCTGGGAAGTGAAGAACCTTCTGTAGAAGTCACAATGGACAGGGTTCAAGTAACCCCTGTAGTTGGTTAAGCAGCTTCCAGGTGTCAGCTCACACCACCTTGCAGGCAGCAGTGAGGTCTTCCAGCATCTCCTAACGGAGATGGGGGTGGAAGGCCAATCCCTGGTCGCTTCCTTTGCTCCCCCAAGGACTCAGAGATGACCTGGGAGCACCTCTGGGCAGCAACCACCTGCACAGTGTGGGTTGGCCCTCAGAGTCATACAATAGAATCACAGAATCATTAAGGTTGATCTCCAAGATCGTTGAGTCCAACCTTCAACCGAATTCCACCACGCACACTGAACCATATCATGAAGTGCCACGTCGAGTCATTTTTTTGAATGCTTCTTCCAGGGATGGTGACTCCACCACATCCCTGGGAGCAGGGCTGAGGATGCTGAAGGAGCTGGAATTTTCTGGGATTCAGGCAGAAACCCCAGGAAAAGCTCTCTCTGCAGTGGTCTCGTGAATTTTTGTTGAAAGCAGCCAAAACAAGAAGAGCACTGTAGTTCCAGTTCTCCAAGTGAGTGGCTAGGTTCCTGCACAGATGTGGTGGCTCAGCATCCCACCAGCTGGGAGCAGCAGCCTGGGAAGGCCATAGGCTCTCTGCAGGGTGTGAGCAGCATTTAATCCCAGAGGCTCATTGCCCCAGGCCATAGTCAGCCCTTTGAAAATACACTTTATTGGAGCCCCAAAGCAATCAACAGCTCCCTGTTACAACCAAACACATCTGGTTTGGGGTTTGGATTTATCCCTTGGTTCCTGCCACAGGGGGCTGGTGCTTTGCCAGCCCATTGTGTCTCAGTTGCAAACAGATGGTACAGGCTAAAAACAGAACAGTGTTCAAAACCAGCCCAGAAAATTCAACGTCAACCTGCTGGCCACACGTCTGTGTGGATGGAGATCTGCCCCTCTGCCCTGTCCCCAGGTGGTGGCTGCACCCTGGACCTGGGGATGATGGCACATAGTGGCCAGGCAGAGACTGACACCAGGAGCCCTATCCCCACCCCTGGTCTGACCTCACATTCTTGGGCAGACAGACCCCACAGTGGAAATCCATGAACCCACCCGTTCCCTGCTAGAGCTGTTTGCTTAGTTTGAGAAAAAACTCCAGGCAGAGGCAAATCAGAGGCTGGGAAATCAAAGTCAAGAACCAAAGATGACCCAAGCACTTCATTCTGGTGGAATGTTTACTCCTTGGAAGAGGATCAGTAGATTAACACTCACCTTCATGGCAGCCTGTCCAATTCACATTTTGGTGACTAAGGCACCGTAAAGAGCAGCTGCTGCAAGACACAAGGACTTTTGCTTGCAACACCCCCCACTCCTTCCAGGCTGCTATTCAGCCTCCAAGACCTTATGCCAAAATTCTTCCCTCCACACAAAGTGGGCCAGGTTTGCTCTGCTGCTACTCAGCTGGCTGCAGCAAGGGAAGGCAACCCAGAGAGTTTAATCCAAGTGCACTTTCCTGCTCTTTCAAATCTGGGTGTAAAGTCACACAAGGGACTATTGACTGGGATGCCACATCCAGCAGTCATCCAAATCTCAATGCCATGCCTTGTCAGAATGTTTAAAGCCAGACCAAGGGAAAAAATGATATCAAATGCAAGAAGGGTTTTCTCTTGAAGATTGAAGAGCAGGCTACAGCCTCAGAGAGATCAGTCACATTCTGAGTGCCCAGAGGTATGGAAGAAAAAAGGATGGGATTCTGGAAAAGGAACGTAAAACAATCCATAATTGAGCCACTGATGCCATCAGCTGCATCGTACTCCTTCCAGTGGGAAAAAGCTTTTGACACTGACTTGATTTCCCCAATTGCAGAAAAAGGTTCCTCTTTAAGAATAACTTTACTTCTTGTCCTAAACTAATGTCTGTGGCCCAGTATTATGGGCTGGAATGTCAAACACAGCCAGCAGGAAGGGCCAGGCTCTGCCATCCTGGCTGGACAACCAAGGATCAGGAGAACCCTGGGACAGCCATTTGTTGAACTTTTATGGTTTGAATATTTTGCCTGACAGTCAAGTAAATTTTGGTCTATTCTAACCCAAGCAGGAGCTGCCCTTTGCAGTTTCAGTGTAAACAAAAGGATTTGATTTGTCTAAATGTTGCCCTTTTGGGGGGAAAATAAGTCTCAAAGAGTAAGATATTCGTAAGTTTTTCAGTTTGTTTGTACTAAAACAATCAAAGGTCTTTTTCTGTTTCTGGTGTGCCCCCATGAGTGCATCCCCAGCATGCCAAGGGGGCCAAACACTGTCCCCCAGGCTGAAGCTGGTGTGGCTTCCAAAATCACTGGGACCTCCCTGGGGACTGATTTTGGGGGTTGGGTTATCCCGTCTTTAATCACATTTAGCGTGCTGGAGCCTGGCCAGCAGCCTCCCACCTGGAAAGTGGGGAGACGTCTCTTAAGTGTCACAGATTTTTTGTGACATTTTTCAACCTACAAACTGTAAAGCTCTGTTACAAAAAATTCCTAATGTCACCTGGAGCAAACCAGGAACAAGGGAAAATATATTTAGTGTGGCTCCAAAGAAGGAGTGAGGCAAGGCCAGAGCCCGAGAGCTGTCCTGCATCAGCCCCAGGGAGCAGGAAGAGACCTGGTCTCGTAAAATCACCACTGTCCCAGGGGCTGTCCTGCTCTCTCCCAGCCTTTTCTTTCGGAGAGTTTCTAGCCAAGCCCTGCATTTAAAGAGGTGTTGCAGAAATCCAGCGTCTGGCGATGACGCTGGTGTTCCGGATGCTGACATGCCAAGGAAACACCTCCACATCCTCCGGGCAGAGTTAGTATTTGGACAGTGTTGAAATATAACCAGCGGTCCGGAGCTCAGCTGGACACCCTGGCTGTGCCCCAGCCCTCGCCAACCTGCCAGGCACTGCCTGGCACCGCCACTGGGCAGTTCAACAGAAACACATCAGTATCTGTGCAAGCAACTCCTGAGCAGGGGCTGCAGGAACAGGCACGATTAAGGGCTGGGAAGAGAAACAATTAAGCTGGTCAGGTAAAATATTAGGAAAGAGGCTCTGCAAATACTGGGGGTTTTCTCTCCGGAAAATAAAGAAGGAGCCTGAGGCTGGGAGCTGTGCTCTGAATATTCATAGGGCTCTGCTGGCCCTCAGGCAGTGCTGGCTTGCAGGAGGGTAAGGAAAGCCTCCAGCTGTTCAGCTCAGTGCAGTCTGTCATTCCCCACAGCACACTGTGACAAAGGCTGGAAAAGTCTGAATGTGGTGGTCAAGGTGCATCCATCCTGGTAACACAGACTGAAATCAGGCTGGACTCCCCTGTATGACCAAAGTTGCCTGTCACAACCCCATGCTCTTCCAGCAGCAGGAAGGTCCATCCCAAACCCCCTGGAATTTGTGAAACTCCCTCACCATTAGGCACAGTCAGTTTAGCAAGAGTAGTTAATAAAGACCACTTGCTATCAATTTGGAGATTCCCAGAGTATGCGACTGTTTAGTCCCAATAAAATCACCAGAAAAATTGCTGCATCGAGTTTTCCTTGGATTTGAAAAATGACCTTTCTTCTCTGAGTGAATTCAGAGCTGCACACCCGGAAAGCGGGTGCCTCCCAGCTGAGCGGTCTGAGCCCCCTCTCACTCACAGGGCTGGTCTGCATGCGCTGTCAATCCGAGGAAATTTATTTAGGCAGTCTCAAGGGAAGGTCTTGGCAAAGCATGAATGGGTTTCTTTTATAAAAGCCCTTTATTCACTGGCCTGTGAGCTGGCCTGTGTCTCGCTGGGCTGTTGGAGTCCACGTGCAGAGACAGCGTCTGTCTGTGAGCGTTTCCACGCTGCCACGGCGCTCCCCAGGAATTCCCTGAGCCCGTAATGAAACAACTGGCTCAGCAATAACTCAGCTGCACGTGGCAGTCCCCACCTGGGTGCTGAGGTGCCGTGCCCTCAGCTCCACGGGCACCTTGGCATGCTGTGCCCTCGGCCCCCGCTGCGGCTCAGCAGCACCCCGGGGGTTACATCACAGTGAGGGCACGCAAGTCATGCAAAGTAAAAGTGCAATGCAGTAAAAACCAGCCAGCCCCGCTGCGTGTGCTTTCTTACCCCAGGTCTGGCACAGCTCGCCTTCTGAAGTTGCACTGGGATGAAAACTTGCTGGGAAAGCCTTTTCCCTGCTCTGGCTGGGGCTGGAGCTGCAGCGTGGGCACGTGGAGCTCCAGGGTGAGCACACCAGCAGCACTCGGGTCCTGCAGGCTGGGCTCCTGCCGGGGAGGTCTTGCCCTGTTTCACCCACATCCTCCCCAGCGAAGGCTCCTCACTCCATGCCCGGTTGTGAGGAACAGGCACAGGGCGTCCAGGCAAGGTGGTGAGGCTGATTTCTGGCAAAGGCTCTAGAAAAGAGAATGCTCCTCGCCGAGCGAGTGGGGCAGTGGAATACATCAGCTCTTTGCACAGCTTTAAAACCCCAACTCAAACCCAGCTCATTCAGCAGCCACAGTGCTGGGCCTGCTGCCAGCTGGGCCCTGGGGCACAGCCACAGCTCAGCCCCACAGCAGCACCGGGCTGGGAGCTGCACAACTGGGGTTCTCAATGGGGTTACCTCTGTCAGCACTGCCCGCAGCTTGTTCCACTGGGAACAAGCGAGTGGAGATCTGGGAAGGAAGAGAACGAGCAGAAACCGCCTGTAAAAATAGAAGTCAGTAACCCATGTATCCTGGCACTGCATTAACTGCAGCTGGATGCAGAATCCCAGCTAGTTTCGAAGTATCAAGTACAAAGTGACGTGTATGAACCCCAATCAGCTCTCCAAGAGACATCCCAATTCTGGGAAAACAAATTTCAAACCGTTAAGAAAAATGTGCAGCTGAAACACTTCAATTAACTGCAGCTCTCACCTGGTCTCAGATTTGTCTCAGAGCCTCCCTAGATTTTGCTCCTTAATCCTAAAATTAAATTCAACTTATTTCACATGTTCTTAGTGCCTGAACAATTAGTGTACCCTTGCAGTCACCTGTAAGGGCTTTTTTCCTTCCCTTCCCGCATATGAGAGGCATTTGCTTGTTTTCCATAGAGCAGAATCAGCTGGCCAGTTGATGTCTTCACCATCTGAGTGGTTCCACGCCAAAAACAGATGCAAGAAATCAGGTGAACTCCAGCCCCCACGGAGTTACTGAAGGGATTACCACAATTCCTGCTGCTGCTTCATGAATATCGCCTCAAATAAAGATTTTTTAAATTATTTTCAGCATTATAAATGGTATAGAAGATTAGAAATAAAAATAATATAGAAAATTATACTTAAAATAATATTTAAAATTATAAATTAATTCTCCTGTCATTATGAATGAATTCTCATCATAAACATTCAGAGCAGCTTACACAGGAAAATGTGGGACCATGGCCCCACCTGTCTTGTTCCAGCTGATACACATCCCAAACTCAACAGTCCTCAGCCATTTTATCTCCAAAAATACCAGTAGCACGAGCTGCCAACACCACTTCTGGTAATAAAATTACTCAGATTCATTCTTAAATTTAGCAGAATAAATTGGTTTATCTCTGAGGAGTCATTAGTAGGTGAGGTTTTTTTTGTTTGGGTCTATGCTATAAGGAAATATCCCTAACCCAGAAATGTCCCCCTTCATCTGATTTTTCAAAATTAATCTTTTTTTTTTCTAATTAGCTCTTGGCACAGAGGGTTTTCATAGTGGGGTTTCAGCCAAAAGGAGATGAGTTGGACTGTGAATTTCTGTCATGGCAAGATGAAAAAGTTCCAGAGAGGGGAAGTAAAGCCAGTTGTCCCAAAGTATCCCAGGGAAATGGGCTGGTTCTCCCACGCCATCCCAGCGTGGTGCTGGAGCTGCAACAGAAGCACCAGCACGGAAAGCAGCCCCGCTGATGCCGGGCAGGACTTTGGTGGCAAGCTCTCAGCCAGTGCCCAGGGGTAAATAAGTGACAGTTAGGACACTTGTGTGGCTGTCACACGTTCCTCAGGCCCAGTGCTCAGCTTTGGACACGGCTGCCTCGGCGTCTGTGCCGGCAGCGGCGCTCGTGGGCCCCACGCGCCGTGTGTCCTGTACCACCCGCGTGGGACACGCACACGTCCGGGGGCTCACGGCCTTCGAACCAGCACCAGTGCCTGGGCAGGATGAGGCTCCCTCCCCCTGTGCCAGCAGCAGAGCCTGAGCATCCAGCGTCTCCTGTGCGGGGCGGTTTGACTCCCCCTCCAAAGCCGCCCCGCCACGTCCGTGCTGTTCCGGGCTCCCAGCCCCGCCGGCCCCACGTCCCTCCGGGAGGGGACCCCCCGCCCATCTCCCCCCTCGAGGGGTCTCGCCGGTGACCGCTGTGGAACCGACTGCCTGGAGGGTGATGTCACCGGAATCACAGAGGGAAAGGCCAAGTAAGGCAGCATTTTAGGGAAAATATGTCCTGAAACGGGAGTTGGACTGATGACCAGCAAGCGCAGAACACAGACATGATATTACCATGTTGAGAGCCCAGAGCCCTTGGCTGGCCCAGTGCCAGGAAAATCCCTCCAGGACCTGGAAAGATGAGAGAAAAACAACCCAAGTCTCAGCTTCTTCCTCCCCAAACACAGGCTGGGCTGGAGGTCAGTGGGGGATGGATCCCGATGCTGGAGTAGATGGACATCTCAGTGCATGAGAATTGTTTTTCCTGGGAAGAGGCTTTTTTTTGAGGAGTTCTTTCGGCATGATTTTAGCTTTTCAACACAGAGCAATGAACATGCCCTGGGTGATAGAACTGTGATTTTAAGGGTGCTTGAAGCAAAACACAGGGAGAAAGCTGGACGGAGTTGAAGAACCGGGAACAGGAGCACAGAGCTCTTCCCCACGGATCCCACACCAGCTCTGGGGCTGGAGCAGGCACCACTGTGCCCCCCTGGCAAGGGAGCCACTGGGAAGCTGGTGGGCTTCAGGGAAAGACTTCACCTGCTCTGGCATGGAGGAGCTGTTTGGGGTATCCTGGTGTGCTCAGCACCCTGTGGAAGGACGGAGCTGCAGAGGGATTCTGTGGGGGAGCCGAGCCAAACCCACTGGGAACCCCCACACCTCCATCCCTCTGCAAGGCTGTACTCCCTGATACCAGGAGCAAGAGGGGACGAGCTGACAGCCCAGTCACTGCCTCCAGTTTATCATATTTACTGCATGAAATTGCATTTAGGGGCTGCTGTGACAAAAGATTGAACTTGATTCATAAACCAAGACTGGGGGTCGGGGGGCGATGTGGGGAGATTTGGACTCACCTGGCAGAGTTTGGTCCTCTGGGAACAGATGGGGCCTCACCAAGAGGTTAGTCAGACACTGAAGGACTGCAGTAACAGCCAGTTTCAGCCAAGGCCCAGCTGTGCCCCAGCTGCAGCTGCCTTGTTGGCATCTGCACCCCGGGCAGCTGCACTGGCACATGAGGTGGGTGTGCTCAGGACCACACTGGGGGAATTTCCGGACAGCAGGTCCATAAGGAGAAATGAAGGAACTAGCCAAGGCCCTGAGAACCCCTCATCATGGTGCTGGGGAACATGAGGGGAAGGGATGGCTGGACATGGCCTCGCTCAGGCGCTGTCCCCATCTGTGACAGTCCAGCTTGGCCAGGGGCCTCTGCCCTCACCAGCGGAGCGTCACAAAAACACAGGATAAGGATTTCAGCCTCACCGAGTTTCTCTCCTCCTTCCCATCAGCACTAACAATAAATACGGAGTGCAGCTATTAATAACCGTGGTGGCCAGTGCTCTCTGCAGTGACAGCACCAGGCACAGGCTGGCAGGGCCCTGTGCCCAGCACAGCCCCAGCAGCGTGATAGCTTCCTGTGAAAGATGTCCTGCTCATTCATCAGGCATCAAAAAGTGTGTGCAAGCCAAGAATGTATTTATTTTTCATCTAAATATAGTTGAAGTTCTATTAAAACCCAGCGGGAATGGCTGGACTCCCACCCACAGCCGGCATGGGGGAGGTGACAACTGGCTCTGGGTGTCTGTCCCTCATTCCCACGTGTGCCTTCATCCCAGGATGCTCATCCTGCCTTAGATGGGAGATGGTGTGGCACACAGAGGGGGTGTGGGGAGGGGTGATGGCCCCACTGCCTCTGGCTGTGCCCAGCTGTGCCCAGGTAAGACGTGTGGTCACAGCACCTCCCCAGGCACAGGAACACAGGGAGGTTTGGGCATTTTGCAGGAACCAGAGCACTTGAGGCCCTGAGATGGCTCCTGCAGGGATATTGCAGGGATATCTCAGGCAGAGGACACCCCACTGCCAGGCAGGGTCAGGGGACTGCTTAAGGGGTCACTGTTTGGCCCCTGGCAGCAGGAGCAGAGAGGATGAAGTTTATCTCGTGCCTCAAGAATGACTCGATAAGAGTAAATTTGGTTTGTATTTGTTTCAGAACAGCCACTAGCAACTGTTGGGGCCAGCAGGAATCTGGCCTGATGATTATTTAGGCTATTTGGATTGCTTCGAAAGCTTATCCAGACTGTCTGGGCCCTCACAGTTGGTGGCTCAGGAGAAAAACACCCTGTTGTTTTCTCTCTGTCCTGAGTGTGTTGCACGGTCACCCCGAATGGCAAAGGCACCCTCCAACAGCCTCTGGTCCAGCCCTCCACAGGGGATGGGACCCTGCCTGGAGGACATCTGGGAGATGCATTTCACTGCTAGTCTGGTCCCCATGGGACAGGACTGGTTCCCATGGGACAGGATGGGGCCCTGGGAGTCAGTGTGGCTGCTCCACTCTCTCAGTCCCAGCCCCGGTACCAGCAGATCCCAGGGGTGAGCACCCCTCACTGCCTTATCTCCCTTCTCCCCACCACCCCTCACTGCCTGAGCCATGGGAGGCTCTTCCAGCTCTCTCTGTGCTCTCTGTTGTTGATCTCAACAACTCACCTCCTGCTGGTGCCCCTGTTCCTGTGCCAGTGGGCAGCAGGTCAGCTGTCCCCAAGGTTTAATGCCCAGTACAGGGGGGTAGGGGACTTTAACCCTTCAAACAAGTCCAAGGGTTTGAAGGTTTAACCCCCAAGTGAGACCAAACCAAGGCTGTGGCTGCAGACTGAATGAAGCTCCTGCAGTGAGCAGCATGAGCTCCTCACGACCACAGCTGCTGGTCCTTGGGTCTTACAGGTTTTTTGGGGGTACCCCAGGACACACACTGGCACAGCCTGTGCAGGGCTACCCGGCACAAGGAGCCACAGGATTAGCTCTTTGGGTCATCTGCCGTCCTGACGCGGGTCAGGGGTTTGCTTAACCCCAGCGAGGCCAGGCTAGAACTGCTTCAGATGCATCTGCCAAAAGCAGTAGCTCACTGCCAGGCAGCCCCTCGGGTTTATGTGCCCCACTGGCAGGCTCCAGGCTGTGGAGAAGGCAGCTCCAGCTGCACGTCAGTGCACACATACGTGCTCCTGCAGATACATGTGAACGTATGGGAAGGAATGACTTTGCACGCGCATCTTGTGCTGTGCAGGGAAACCTGCCCCGCCTGCTTTGTGCTCTGGAGTCCCGAAGCTTTGAAGCCAAGTGTTTGCCATTTTTTTGGAGCACTTTTTGAAGCAGAGAACTAACCCCCAGATCTGTCCAAAAGGTGCTGGTTATTAAGCGGAAGAACTTCAGCCAAGGACAAGGGGAAGGTGAAATCCTCAGGTGGAGCGGCCGCAATTGGCACGAGCCCCGTGCGGTGACGGGTTTGGTGGAGTGGGGGGGTTTCAGCACCTGCTCCCCACAGAGCTGGAGGATGCTCATCCAGTGCACAAACTGCCTCCAATGCCGAGAAGGGGAAGTTACAGCCTATAATTAAGTGGAAGCCAGAAATTTGCCAAAGAGCTGGTTTTGACAGGCCACATGGAAAATAAAACAATTTCACTTAGAATTCATTTTGGTATTTTGGTTTACTCGCATTTTTCCTGTGAAACCTTCCCCTTCCTGTGGGCGAAGACGGTATGTTCTAGCTCAGCTCTTGCATTTGCAATCACATTTACAACAGCAGCAACAGAGATTGCAACACTCAAGCAAGGATCAGATGGAGTGGAATCCTAATGCTCATTCAAAATCAGCTACTATCATAAAAATAGTGGTAATAAATAATGTCTGCCAGGGCTCTGAAAAGGTAAAAGGAACAATAATAACCCCAGTTGCCTCCAACTTTCAATACATCCCTGAAAAATTATTTCCTTGGTATTTCACTTGGTAATTGAGATTTCTTTGATAATTAGAATTCCTTTTTCTTTTGCTAAAGATCACCTCTAAATGAAAAATGAAATTGATGACTATTCTCAACATATTATTGTGTCTACCCAGGCTCACTCATCATCCCCCCATGAGCCAACTGCCCCCATGAACTGCAGGGTGGGCAGCAGGTGGGAGGGGACAGGACATCCCCCTTACCTGCTGGAGGATGCAGGAGGAGGTGGCAAGTGCTGCCCTGCAAGGGCAGGGAGATTTTGGGTTCCAAAAGTCAGAGCCTCCTGTTAACTCCTGACAGCAGGAGGGGTGTTGTGTTCCCTTGTGTTCCATTTCCAAAGCCACAGTGAACCGTTCTGCTCTATTACCTGCAGGACGTGGCCATTGCTGGTGGCCCCCAAGAGAGCTGAAGGTCTCATGTGGCAGAGCTGTGCCTGCCTGGGGCAGTCAGCCCCCCCAAGCCCCCCACCAGTGTGGTGGGCATGGCTGGGCCATTTCCAGCGTCTCAGGATGGATGGAGATGGTGCTTTGACAAATGGTCTTCACACAGGGTGGTTGCAGGCACTTTGGACAGAAATGGGAAGTGCTCAGGAAACGCCCAGCAGGGCAGGTAATGGCTTTTTGCTGAACCTCACAATATTTTTCTCAGCTGTGACCTCCCGAACCACAGCTCCCAAATGGAAATGCCAAGGCAACAGCACCAGCATCAGCCTGGGGCCATCACTGAAGGCCTGGAAAAAGGAGCCCGGGAACTGTCCCCCATTAGCCCTGGCGTCAGGGCCTTTGGGACTCAGGCAGAGGCTCAGCCACTCCAGCTCCATCCCTGACCTCTTGTCTGACCATGGACCATCCTGTACCTCTGTGAACCCCCCTCAGCTCCCACCACAAGGCTGCCCTCACTAAGGACTGAAAGTGCCCCTTCAAGCCACTGTTTCTGCCTGACCCCAGGCTCAACTTCCCCTGAGAACCCCAGCTGAGCTCCTAAGTATTCCAATAAAATCAGGAATAGAAGTCACAGCTCTGAACTCCTACCTGTGCTGCCAATCAGATTATTCTCAGCTGCTGAAAGGGCTGGAGCTTCTCCTCCTGACGGGTCACACAGGTCTTATTGTCCCGGCAGCACAGGCATTGCACCTTTGGATGCAGGGGAAAAAAAGGATTTTAAATGGGATTTTAAGCACTGTCCACTCTCAGAGATCTGTGGATCCACAGTGATTCCCTCGGTCTGTGTTTGTGGATCGGCAGCTCCACGGGAGTCAGCGATGGCACATGCACTGCACATCCACCATCCCCCGGCCCCTGCCTCCAGGGATGCAACATATTTGCTGGGAAAAACAAATGACTAATGCCAGCCTCAAATCTATTTGTAAATGCTGAACTAGTCAAAGAATGTGTTTGTACATCTAATTAAGGACAATCCCAATTTCCCCTCACCACGGCAGGAAGGCGAGTGTCGCTCTGAGGACGCTGCTCCCGCTCTCTGACAGATGCAGGAGCCGCGTGCTGGCGCTCGGAGCATCCCGATGGCATCGGTGCAGCGCGGATTAGCAGCAGTTAACAGCTGATTCATTAAGGCTCTTAAGCCATCATTAGCCCCAGCGGATTCATGCTTTAGAGAGACTGCCACGGTTACGCGATACCATCTCTGTTATTCCAAGCGTAATGGAGCCACATAAACAAAGCAGTTTTAGAACAGTCCCTTCTCTTTTTTTCCTTCTTAAAGAGAATTTTTAAGCCTCTTAAGTTCGGTGTTTGATTAAAACAGAGGGTGGCAATAATTCTCTAGGCTGCACTGGCCGTGAAACCTGCGCAAGTGCCGCCGGGCCCTGCGGAGCTGGTCCGAGGAGCAGCTCCCACGTTTGCTGCCCCCATCCCAGAGGATACAGCCAGTCCTGCCCCTCCAGCCCCGTCCCGCTACCTCCTCCACGGATGCTCTGGGCATTTCATGCCCAATATCTCACCTCATTTCCACAGCGCAGAGGCAAGTTCTGTTCCTCTCACCACCGTAGCTCTTGGGCTGGTGACAGCACACGGGATAAGACAGCTTTGCTGCACGGGCAAGAGCTCGGCACCCCCATTCAGCATCTCTGCGGGACTCAGGAGCATCAGCTGGGGACGAGCCGGAGCACGAGTGGGTTTGGGATGCAGGGTGGCAAAGGGGGAACCAAACAGCACCTGCACTCAGATTCCCAACCCTCATAACAAGCGCAGGTGAACCCCAAACGCAGAGGATGCACAGGCGGCCCAGCTCCTTCCCACCTGCCCCGTGACGCCTCCCGCGGTGGGACCGGCCGGGACTGTGGTGTCTGTGACAGTCCTGACAGCAGGAGATTATTCCTGCGTGGAGCTGCCTGGGGATTGCAGATATCTCCCATTATGAACACACACTCTTCCTGCATCTAAATTCAGGGATAAAATCCTGCTCCTAACGGGACACAATCCAAAGCCGTAAAACTGTGCTGCACAATCATTAAAGGAGTCATAAATAATAATTATTTCGCAAAGGCAAATGTCTGTGTAGTGCTGGCAAAAGAAAGTAATTTTTTTTCTTTATTCGTCGTTTCACTTAAAAAGTAAAATAAATTGACCAGCTACAGAGCTTGTCAAAAGCTAAATGGGAACTGTCACACAAACAAATGTTCTGCTAATGTCAGAGAAGGAATTTAGCAAAAGAGGAAAGATTATCCAGTGCTGCTTCTGGAAGAGGCTGCAGCAAGAGCTGTCTTCAGAATTCCAGAGGGGGGGGGGGAAAGACAGTGAGAAGGAATTTTTGACTATTTTAGCTGATGTATAAAGAGGAAAAAGCCAAGACAGTGAGAAATACAGTGAGTGGCCTGTTGCTGTCCCGAGGAGCTGGGGGGTCCCTGTCAGCGTGGGGGGCTGGTGCCAGGGCTCACCCACTCCCAGGCTGTGCTGAGCTGTCTTCAAAGGCCGTGCCTGGAACACGGGCTCCCAAAGCTGCTCCTGTGTCACACCGAGGGGTCCGGGCTCATCCCCAGCCAGAGCAGGCGGCAGGGGCTTTGCTCCTGTGGGAAAAGGCAACCGAGGGCTCGAAGGCAGGTTAAAGCCAGGGCAGATGTTGCTCACAGCTGCAGGAAGGTTGGGCTGCAGCAGCTCAAGCCACCCCCAGGTGAGCGGTGGGCTGCGCTCCAAACACCCCAACCCCCAGCCAGACCCTGTCGCCAATCCAGCTCGTCCCAGTGGCACTCCAGCAGTGCACTGGGACAGCCCCCAGGGGAGGGGGCCGTGTGCCCACAGCAGGGACCCCTCGTTTGCTCAGGGCAGCACGGCTGCCCCAGCTCCCCGCACAGCCAGGGCTCGGCGACCTTCCGAGCGGGGGGAAGCACAGCCTGATGTCAAAGCCAACCACTTTCCAAAACAACCGCGTGCAGAAGCAGCAGCAGCAGCAGCCCAGGGGCACAGGGAGCTGCGAGCTGGGCAAGCACACACAGCGTGCAGGAGGGAGGGTTCCACGGGACATGGCGTGTTCCATGGGACTGTCCTCCTCACCTGGCACTTCCTGGGCTCGGCAGCTGCTGTCACTCTCAGAGAGTGAAGTTACAGGAGTGAGAACTGTCAGACAGGGCAGTCGGTGCTCTGCACGTACCCTGGACCATCCCTCACGGGCACCAGCCATCGCACAGGCACAGAAGGCATCAGGGGGATGTCCTGGCTTCGGGTCCGGGTCCAGGACACCTGTGGAAACATCAGTGAGAGAGGAAGCCCCGAGGGCTGGCAGTGCATGCGGAGATCAAACTGATGCCTCAGGCCACCATCGAGGCAAGGATTGGATTTACTGTCCTTTCCCATCCCGCTTTCCAGGAGCTCAGTCCCCGTGCCGGAATGGAGCAACACTGACACCCTGTGTAGGTGCCAAAGCCCTGCAGGTCCTCAGCGCCCTCCACGGCCCTGAAGGACCGGGTGCCACAAGCCTTGGAGGTCAGGAGCTCGATCGGGACACTGACCCTCAGCCTGCGGCATCCTGACGACCTTTTTATTGAGGTTTCCATCTTATTTTCATTCTGCTCCTGGGACATGGGCTGTTTGTTTCCTAAGGTATCACTCTGAAAACAAACAGTGGGAGTAACTGGTCCTCCTGATGCCAACACGAAATCCCCGATTTTATTCAGCCCACGAAAGGGACCTTCGTATCGCAGCAGTGATTGCCCACCCGTTCCTCCCCTTCCACGAACACTGACTGGACGAGCACTCGTGCTGACACTGAGTGGAAGAGAGTTCTGGAAACGGTTATTTTTAACATAGTACTTAAAACCACAGTAAACGAATAGCTCAATCAAGAAACACAACTGCATAAAAATCGTAGAGACTCATCAGCGTGGCACCCGTGTTGTGCCAGGGGCTCCTTGCCGCTGCTCGTCCTTTGCTGGACGACCACAAAAAGCAAAGTGCTTTTTCTTTTGTTCTACATTTGCGCTCTGAAATGTGCGAACAGTTAAAAACTATCGAGAATAATTCTAAAGACCTCAAAACCATGAGTGGTTAGGAGTGTTCACACCCTTAAGTGCGTGTGAATACCATGATACAAAGGAAAACAGAGCTGTACCAAGAGGCTTGTTGGATCCTGATAACATTGTTCCTGAATTGTCCCTTTTCACTGCTAAAAAAAAAAAAAAAAAAAAAAAAACAAAACAAAGCAGCAGCAAAGGAAAATCTTGATTCTGTGGAATCGGATAACGGGTTATGCTTAACAGCATTAAACAGCGGGATTTGGGGATTATTATCACGGGTGGTTAGAAACGTGCTGTGGCTGTAGCTGTGAACAAAGCAAGAGCTGCTCCTGCTCCAGCTGGTGCCCCGAGGGATTCCAGGACCGGGTGCCCTGCCTGCCATCATCACCAGCAAGGGCAATTTCTCGTCTGCAATTTGACCCAGAGAGCCTGATCTCGCTGGTATTGCTGCCCAAGGCTGGACTTGGGCGAGCTCGGGCAGGTCTCCAGCAGGAGCAGGACCAAGCCCAACCTGTAACAGGATGAACCTGTCCATTATGAGACCTGAACCCCCAAATCTATTATGTTTTGGAATGAAAATAAAGGATTTGTGATATTACCATTAAAATAAGGACTTTGGGGTTCCAGGTTCACTTTGTTCCAAACCCACTGGCCCTCTGAGCATCCCAGCTTTGCTGACCCCACGGACATCAGTGCAGGCAGCTTTCCCAGGTGGACACCTGGCAGGAGCCAGGATAAGGTGCTGTGACCATCTTCCTGTCCCCTTTGCCCCCAGGACAACTCATTGCCATCACCAGCTGTCACCTTCCCGCTGGCACTGACACCCACCCCTCTAAACAGCTAAAAAACACCTCATCATCCAAACACAGCACTAAAAAAACAACTCAGGTGACCTTTCTGGATGCTTATTTATGCTAAAAACCTAAACCCTGAGCTGCCTACAGATGGACAGTTCACTAAAATAATATTTACTGATCTAAGAAAACCACTTTCAGCGTGAAATTGGCTCATATTAGTCCTTATCAACACCTCAGCACTCCCTCACATGATGGACCTTCAGGCACGTCCTGACACTCTCTGCTCCAGCCATCAGCACTAAAACCTCCCCAGTGACATCGCTTTATCTTTCCATTTGGGTGCATCCCACATGAAGGGACATGGGCACGGTCATCAGCCTGTCTGAAACCCCCAGAAAGCCCAGCTGCACTCCTGACTTCACTGAGGTGCCTTTACCACGGAATCACAGAATCACAGGCCAGAAAGAATTTTGCCCCAGTATGTAACCTAAATTTTCCCTGTTTCAGTTTGAACCCATGACTCCTTGTGCTATCCTACAGTTCCTGAGGGTGGATGACCGATTCCAGGAGCACAAATAATTGGGTTTTGTTCCTTTGGGTGGGTACAAGTAGTGTTTAGTGGCACATGGCCATTCAAAATGCACAGCCTGATTCAAGCAGTAAAAGCAGCTCTTGCCAAACCCAAGTGCCAGTCCTTCATCTGAAGGTATAAAAATACAATCATGAGTCCAAGCAGAAAAATGCTGCCTTGCCAGGGCCAGAGTTGTCTTTTCTTATCATTAAGCCATGAATGGAAGAAGCAATAAACTTAACAGTGCACCAAAATGGTGGTTGTTCTAATGAGCAAAAATAATGCTGGCAGAACAGGTTCACGCAGCAGAAACTTTCCTAAAAATACAGAATTGCAGACAACAGTCCAGTGGGTACAAAGTGAAAGTGTGCTCTGGCATTTACAGCTGGAATACCAGGATGTTGCCAAGCTCTGGTCCCACAGGAGGGTCAGGTCAGCAGGGCCCAAGGCTGCATCCAGGGCAGGGTCAGGTGCTGGTGTGAAAGAGGGGTTCAGCAGGAGACACCATGGAAGCACAGTGATAAACTGCCCTGGTGTGCAAGGAGCAGGGAAGGTCCCCAGGAGCACCATGAGTGGCACCTGACAGGACAGATAACGCTCCGGATAATGGGATCTTTGCCGGTGCTCCTGCATCCCCGAGGGAGCCTGTCCAAGGAGGCAGGAGCCCAGCGGGATGCTCTGCCCTGAACGATTCTGTGACTCCATGCACAGCCAGATGCACTTTTCCCAAAGGATAAATTCTTGCATCTTAGGGTCTCCCCTGCTCAGCTCTGCATTCTCCATCTCTGGTCAAAGTCACAGCTGTCATTGCCCTGAGTCAGTGCCGGGGCTGGACACCAGCACTGGAAGCTGTGCTGACTCCCAGGATTTCAGGTCCATGAAACGTATTTCCTTACAGCCTGCTGAGGGAGAGAGGGGGCAAAATGGGACATTTACAGACAGTGTCTCCAGGATATTGGAACTCTGAAAGGACTGTCCCCACAAAGTCAGGTGTAACCTGTCCTCTGCTGCAACAGCCAGTGCTCCCTCTGCTGTGCCCACACACATCCCTGTGCAAGGGATGACACCCTGGAATTACTGCAGCTCAGGGAATCACCTGCTCCTCTTACTGTAAGAGGAAAAGAGACACAATGCATTTCACGGAGCCACTCTCAGCCTTTCTTCCTCCCTCCATCCCCTCCTGCTGAGCCCAAAGCTCCTGGGCGGCTGCTTCCCACAGCCCAAGCAGGCAGAAGTCGGGATGCTGCACTGACTCTTCTTGGCGAAAAACACCCGTGCCAGGCCTGAGGAAGCCCCGGCAAAGTTTGGCTGTTTCCTTTAGGAGGCAAGTCCACCAGATACGACTTTCCTCAGGACAAACGCGAGCCGGGCAAAGGAGGAGGCTGCTGTCAGGGCAGGGGTACTGGAGGAGGAAGAGGAGGATGCTCTCTCTCGGTCAGCCCTCACTAGATGGTGCTGTGAGACTGCAGGAGACCATCAACAGCATCTTCCTCCGCTGCCTTCCCCCCGGGGTTTCTCCTGATACACTGAATATCCTTTTTTTAACCTCGTAGCTCTCCCGAGGGATGTGTTTCCTACAGCACAATCTCGATGCCACGAAACTAGAAAGGAAAAAAGTATCTAAGATCATAAATCTGCCCGGTGCTTCAAAGACTGATATTGAAACCCTCCTTCCCAAAGTTTGCTGTGCTCATCCTTAACCCTATCCCAGCTGTTTCTCCACCAGAACACTCCTTTGTAGGGTACCAGGGAACGCCCTGGAGTGGATCAGGGATGTGGGGACAGGGGTGGGAAACCCTCCTGACCTCTGGAGTCAGTTGGCACCTTGAGTCCTCATGTCTGTTCTGAAACACATGGTGAAACGTTTGAAAATTTGGCTTCTTTTGGAACAAAAAAATCCCTCTAGATCCCAGAAAAGAAACATCAGTCAAATATTTAAGCTTTTCACTTCTTGTAATTTGCTGTCGAAAGTACAAAATCCTGTACTTTCCAGTGGAAAAATCATGTCCAAATCAAAGTTTGAACTATTTTGATAGCATCCAAATCCCCTATGTCCAGTTCCTACAGTCTCCTGTACTCCACTGATCCCAATCAAAATTCTAAATAAGTATTCCAGCTTGATAAAATATTTAAGGCTAGTATATCTATTGCAACATCTGTTTTTCAGTCAAAGCTCCCAGGAGCAGATCTGTTCTCCAGTCACCGTTATCAAACATTCCTTTCACCTGCTTTGAATGTTCTGTACAAAAGCTTTTTTTGCAATAAAGGCCATTTCATAGAGTTCTACACAGGAGAAAGTTTAAACTGCCAGATCTTACTCTGCACACGTACAGACATTTCCCAGGGCCCTGCTCCCACCACCACGGCATTTAAACCATGCAAAATAAGGTCAGTTCTTACAGCTGTGGTTCCTCCTCCTGTTTTCTTACCAAGTAGAAAATGCCCAGTCATTACTTTTAGGAGGGATATGGCAGTGGGGTTGGCAGATATGTCAGAGTTCATCAGTGACGTTCTAGAGGAAGCAGAGCCGGAGCTGTGTCTGTGCAACAGCCACAAGGAAAGTGGAATTGCTCCAGACCCTGGGCACTGGTGGGGCCACAGCCCAGCTCCAAAAGGCACAAACCACCATCCCTTCTCTCGCCTCTGGTCAGGATCTGAGGGCTCGGAGCTCTGGAAGCCACGCCAGCAGTGCAGATTGACAAAAAAAGTGGCATTTGGCCCCAAGCCTCTCCAATATTTGCTTTTACTATAAAAGGAGCCTTGGCCTGTCGATGAACACGGGTTTGCTGATTTGGTTCCACAGTGACTGGGAAAGCTGAGGGTTGTGTTGTCAAGTGCCCTGTTCTACTTTTGACAGTTCCAGTTCTTTCTAAGCACACCTCAGGCTGCACAAGCTGTTCCATCTCCAGACCTGAGCAGTGCTATTTTCAGCACTAAGCACAGTCTCAGTGCCAGGCACCGCTCGTCTCAGAGCAGCTCCATCCCACCAACACCTGGAAAAGCCTGGCAGTAACCCCAGGTCTCTGGTCTGCTGTGTATCCAAAAATACTCTTTCTAAAGGAACAAAGCCATATTGAGTCTACCCAGGCTTGGAGAGGAAACCTGTGGTGGGTCCTATGGAGTTGTGGGTGCTCCATCCCTGGAGGTGCTCAAGGTTGGATGAGGTTTTGAGCAACTTATTTTAATAGGTGTCCCTTCCCATGGCAGGGATTTGGTACTGGATGATCCCTAATGTCCCTTCCAACCCAAGACATTCAGTGATTTCTGTCACCACTCTTATGCTCCAAACATGCCACCAACACCAGTGGCCTAGGTGAGCACCTTTCCCCCCCCTCCTCTCTTGGATTTCCTAGGGTAGGCCCTTTTCCATCCTAGATTTGTGGAGGCAGAACCCTGGAGAGCAAAGCAGCACCAATTGCAGCAGTTCCCAGCTCTGCTTTCAGCAGGAGCTGGGCTTGGAGCCTCATTTTCATTTTACAGCCATTTTACCAAGACAGCAAACAATAAAAGATACAGCTTTCACAGCAGTAGCAGTAAAGGAGGGCTGAGGGTTTAACCTAAAGCAGCACAGACCAATCCAGGAGCTCTGCCTTGGCTCCAGCTGCTTTATGAACTGGAGACTGGAGCCAAACTGCAACGTGTGTAAGGTTGATATCCAAAGCAGAGACCTGAAGCTGCCCAGAGCTCAGGGTTGTTTGAGTCCATCTCCAGCAGCAGGTAACAAATAGCCTTGGCTTAGTCAAAGAGAGGGGAGGGCAGGGGGGAAGGACATGGAGTGAGAACCCAGGGAGTAAAGGAGACTGGCCCTCAGCAGACACCCAGCCCAGAGCCCCCTTCAAGCTGCTCATGATCTGCAGCAAGCCTGAAACTCCCAACAGATGTGCAAACAAAGCCGTCCCTTCTCCCTGCATCCACACAGAATCATCGGGGAAAATTGAGTGGAAAATGTCAGTCTGGGGATTTTGATTGCTCTGGTTGGGTGGGGGAAAGGCACTTGTGGCCAAGAACAGGGCAAAGCAGGCATGAGCACACGAAGTGTTCACATGCGTATTTATATTTGCCTGGGAAAAAATACGTTGGAAAATGCTGCCCTTCTGCTTATAACCACTGTGTCCTGAGGATGAATAATTTTGGCTTTTTCCAGGAAGGGGCTCCAAATCAACAGTCACAGCAAGGCTTCAGGCTACTCCTCATCACCGGGGTCAGGGTTGGTTGAGCTTGCCGTTTACTCCTGCTGGCACTTCCTTAGGAGGGGCAGGTCATGTGGATGTGAGTGTGCACACCCCTGGACCCCTCAGCTCTCCACCTCCACTGCCAAGAGGAATTGTTCAATCCCAGCTCACGTCAGAGCAGGGATTTGCATCAGCCCCTCTGCAAAAGGCCAGCAGCACAGGTGAGCCCAGGCACAGGACCAGCTCAGAGGTTCCAGGCTCTCCCCCAGCTCTCCTGCAGCACTCCTGAGGCTCCAGCGCTCTTTGCTTGTTTTCAGGGATGTGCAGATTCCTCTCTCTGCATCTAATGAGGATGGTTTAAATGATGGAATATGTCAGCCTTCAAAGTGATAAAGCTTTCTTGCCAGATTCTTTTTCTTATTATTAAAAAAAGGCAAAGAATAACATTTGTTCAATCACATGGCTCTTGCCGTGTCTGTTTTCCTGGACTCTGGCACTGCTCACCCTGAAGGCTGAGCATGTTCTTCATGAAATACCAGCAAGTCTTAGGGCATGACTTTAGAGAGCACCAGAAATAGTGTGTGGAAGGAGAAAAGCGGCATTGCTTTCTTCCACATATGGAGTCCAGTTCCAGTGAGGGATTTACACACACACAAACACAATCCCTTTTGATTCTGACATAGCTGGGATCTTGTTGACCCTCTTCTATTTTTTCCTCCCATCTATTATATCATTATCAATTCATTTTCTTGTTCTATTTTTGGCCATTTTTTGCCTTGACTTCAGTGTGGCTCAGCCACAGCTCCTCCATCAGCCCCCACAGCTGCTCCTTCCCCTCCTGGTGCAGACAGGGCCATCAGGGCACTGCTGACAGCCCAGACCCCAGCCCCAGAACAAGGTGGGCACACCTCCACATCCCTGCAGCCCAGCCACAGCCAGGTGTTACATCTCTTGCACATCTCCACAAAACAACAACTCCTCTGCCCTGGGACGCCCACTCCTGTCCTGCTAACACCCCCGAGCACTGCAGCGAAGCACTCACACCTCCCTGGGCCTTCCCTGCTGCCTTCTCCTTGCCTCCTCTGGCACCTCAAAGGGGTTGGCCCTGTCAGGGCTCAGGCAGTGGCGTTTCCCACCTGCCCATCCTCCGTGGGCCGTGTCGCTGTGCTGAGCTGCTGCCGCCACCTCCACTCGCAGTGTTCCAAAAGGTGTGTTCACCCTTGATGTCCTCCAGAGCTGAAATCAGTCTTCAAACCCCCACTGCAATGCCCAGAAAGCTGCGCAGGTCCAGGTCTGGATTCAGCAGCTCATAAAAATCTTTTGCCATCGATATGTCCCCACAGCTCAGAGGATGAAGGCTCACCTTCCTCACCAGCCTTTCACCGAGGGCTGTATCACTGCCACCAGCCCATCAGCGCTGAAGGCAGTGCCAGAGCTCTTTCAGGAATTACATCTGTGCACCAAAATTGTCCGGGCACATCTGAGCAGCTGCCTCGCTGTGACTGGAGCAGGAGCCCCTGTCACAGCCACTCCTGATTTACAAGGCAAAGTCAGGGGAAGTTATGAATATTAATTCCTTTAGTTCTGTCATAAATAGCCACAGTCAACAACACTCATAAAAATACAAATAGCCCGGTGTTAACTCCTGGAAAGCTCCATCCTAGACCTGGAACACGCTCACAGATTCTAGAATGGCTGAGCCCCACGGGGGTCACTGAGTGGCTTTACCCACAGCAGAAGGACCAGCACCTCACAGGGTCTGGGTCTTACATACTGAAGGGTAAATTTCCATTGGTTTTCCATCCTTCAGCACCTTCTCTTGCAGCTAAAATGTCTCTCTGAACACAGCAGAGCTCGCTGTACAGAGCAGCTGTATCCATCTCCCAGGAGAGCTGTGCCAGCCAGACATCTCACCTGAAACCACTGGGACAAGGGAGCAGCACGGGGGGACAGGGGCTGTCACTGCACCTGGACAAGCTGCAGCCTCCCTCCAACTCATACACACTGCTAGGGGGGTTATTGTGTGGATGTGGACTGTCTGAGCTGAAATACCAAAAAGCTGTCTGTAAGATAAAGGCAGTGGAACAAAATAAAGTGTATTTATTCTATTTCTCCCTTTTATCCTGAGCAGAGCAATCAATAATTTTATGCACTAAATAAATGTTTGCCTTAAATGGAATTTTCTTTCTCCATTTAATAACCCAATATGCACCTTCCATTTCTCAGTTCTTCTTAGACACCATTGAAATCACCTGCTTCCTACAACATGTTACAAATGGTTTTGTGTGCCCTGTTTGCATTAAAACAACACAAATTAGGTACTGGGTACTGGCTATGTTCCAGTGGACATGAAAGCATCCACATTCCTCCAGAGTTACAGTGCTTCCTCCACAGACTGGATTTATATCCACATCCAAGCTAAATAAATCATGTACCACAGCCCCTAAACCAGCTCACTTATCACACCGAGTGTGAATAATGAAATGTCATAATATTTGCCCAAGACACGTGGTTTGTTTTGCTTTCAATAAATAAGGTCTAGAAGGGGAAAAAAATAAAAATGGAAGTCATGCTTCCTCTTGGTGTTTTTTGGTGTCTGGGAGTGGGAACAGCCTCCGGGCTGGTGAGGCCACGTTTCAGCTGACAGGAGAAACGGGAAATTACTGCAAAACCACCTGCAGTGCCTTTGTTTACCAAGGGCAAAGAACTAGAAGGTATCTGGTGAGAAACTTCAGCAACCACCACTGATTTTTCATCTCCTCTCTGAACCCACCTTCCTCAGCTGGCATTGAGACCAAAAAGTCAATCTCTCCTGAAGGTCTGAAAACTGTCTCCTGGCAGGACGAGGTCTGTGCCTGGGTGTCACCTCCACAGAGCAGCGGGAAGTGCTCAGGTTGAATGCCTGTCCCAGTGGCTGCAGCTGGGTCAGATCCCTGGAGTGCCACAGACCTCCAAGAGATATCTGGGATGCCCTCCTGGGGTGCCTGTGCTGAGGAAAAACCGCGTGTGTCACCCTGCTGAAGCCCTGGGGGACAGCAAAGGCTCTTGGGGCTGAGCACATCAAACAGAGCTCTGCTCCTGACAGTCACGTCTTCTGAGGAATAGAGAGACTTTCATGTTCAACAAAGACTTTCAGGGCTGAGAAACCACTCTGGCTTTACAGAGCCAGGCCAAGGGGTTTGTATTCTTTGTCAGAGCAGACAGCTTTTCCAGCTGCACATCACCACATCTACTGCTACACATGAACCTTTCCTCTGATGGAGATGAGACAGAAAGCTCTTTTCATGTCACTATATTTGCCAGGCTCTCCAGCCCTGGTTTCCAGCAGCTGTCAGCATGCTAAGCTGGGATATTAGGTGCTCACAAGCCTATCAGCTTTTGCTTCTGGCTAAAAGTAACCCCATGGTCACATCAGGGCTCCCAGTACCTGCAGGGACCCCCAGAGCACAGCCCACCCACCAATGCCACAGGAACACAGCCTGGCCATCGGTCTTAGTTCCAAAATTGCTATTCTGGGGAGGGAAGATGGCCAGCAGCCACACTGGAGCCTGAGTCCAGCCCAGTATTCAGCTTTTAGACAGGCACAGCCATACAAAGGAGAACCACAATAGGTCAGAATAAGAGCAGGACAGAGAAGAGCAGCTGAAACCCTCCACATGCAAAGCTCCCAGTGCCAGAAATAGGATCTATGTTCTGTGCTGGGTTATTATGAGACTCATACCACTCCAGGGCTTGAAAGGATTTTATCTGCAGGCATGAGGAGCCTCCTGGCTGTGCCCCAGCCAAGCAATGTCGATCAGCACCAGCCAAACCCCTCTGTACATCTGAGCCACGGCAGCACCCACAGAGCAGCATCTTCCCTTATCCCTGGGCACTCACAGACATCACTCTGCACTTTGGTTCCACTGCCTCACTCTCCTCACGCAGGGCTGGGGCCACACAAAGCCCAGTTTGCTGTCACAGAGAGACTGACAGCTGCCACAGGAGAATTCATCCTGACCAAGAGTTTTGGAGCTGGGCTGCGCCTGTCTGAGCTGAACCCAGGCCAGCACAGCACTTTTAGAGCACTCATCACAGAGCACACACAGACACTCTCGTCTTACCTTAAACCTGTCTCACAAAGCCCCTGTTGGGGCTCATTTTCTTGCCAGTGAGGCACGTTTAACCACCTGGTTTCCACTGCATACCCTGTAGCTGGATGAGAACACTTCCCTGAGCCATGACAGGGATCCTGCCTACTGGCAGTGCCCCTCCAGTACCTGGCTCCTCGTCCTGCAGCTCAGAGCCATGGCCCTCCATGCTGGAAGGGAAAGCATTGTTTTACTGCCTGCTTTTGCAGTCTAGAAAAAATTAATAACAGCAGGATAAAGGCCATCCAAAGGCAGGCTGTGAGCCCCTTTGTAACCAACAGCACAACAAGTAGTTAACTCTCATTATCTCAACTACCCTGCTGGTTGTGTCATAAGCAATAAATCAAGACAAGACTTGCTTGATAAGGGAAAGCAAGTGAGGCTATTTTAAAATGAAAATCCAAAGGAACTTAGAGTGCTGGTGTGAGAGAGAAGAGCTGAGATTAGGAGGCGACATAAACACAAGCTGAAAGGAGCCACTCCAGGACTGTCCTCCCACACCTTCAGTAGGGAAGAACAACATCCCATGAGTTACCCAAAGCTGGTTTTTCTTGGAGCAGCCTTGGCACCATCCAGGGCAGCCCTGCAAAGTGCCTGGTTCAGCTGGGCAGGGGAGACTCCACTGCTGGGTACCCCCAGCCCCGTTCAGCCTCAGCTCCATCAGCCAGAAGGGCGGCTGCTCCTCCAGCACCCAGCAGAGATTTATCCCCCCTAATCTGCTACAGGACAGTCATTTGTTCAACATTTTCAACCCAGCTTTGCCCACAGTCGTAAGAACATGCTTGAGAGTGAATCAGCAGCAGCCACTCATGGTCGCAGTCAGTGCCTGACCAAGCTGTGTAACAGAAGGTGCAGTTGTAGATGGTTCCTGTGATACCCGGAGCACTGGCATCATTAAAAACACACCACTGAAAGCAGAAACTCCTCAGTAACTGTGTCTTAATGGGCTCCATCTCTTCTCCACCCACCTGCTGTGTCCCTGCCGGAGGGCAGCCCTGTCCCCAGGGGCTCTGATGGCAGCTGGTGCACACCCAGCACTCCTGTGAGTCAGGAGACAGATATCCAGAGCAAAAAGCAGCTCATAACTCACATTTAAGACAAAAAGAACTGTCGATCTTAGACCACGGGATGAAATGCTGTGTGAGGCCTCACACATCTGAGCTCTCACACCCCAAGCTGCGTTGTGGGGCTCCATGACAGAGCAGGATTTCCAGCAGGACAGCCCAGGCTCTGCTCTGTGACCCCACACTTGGCTGCTCCAGCTCACGGCTGCAGAGGTGGCAGCACCCACCTGCCCCCAGCCCAGCAGAGCAGAGTGCCCACAGCATCCCACCAGGACAAGGTCTCCAGCTCCTCTCCCGGCACTTACAACAGAGACCAGGATGCAGAGAGGTTGGGTGGCTGTGCATCACAGGGGCATGAATCTGATATTCATAGACTTTCTCTCTCTTTTAAAGGGCAAGACTCTTTGAATAGAAACAAACTAAGACAACATCTTGAAAGATAAATGAATGTTCTTCTGCACTTCCTCACTGAAATTTAATTTCAATTGATATTAAACATGACAGAGCTTCTACTCAAACTTGTATTTGCCAGCCACGACTTCCACTGCCATCACATCCCTGCCCTCGGCATCCTCTGTGCTCCTTAGTCCTTTAGGACTGAAGGACCAGCCTAAACCCAAGAGCCCCCATGACCCTTGCAGGAGGTAGGACACCAACCCCCAGACCCAGGGCAATGCAGGGGGGGACAGTGGTAACTCCTTTCTGCAGAGGGAAAATCATCACCAGGTCTCCTAACAAATGTTCTCAAAATGAAAGTTTTGGATGTCAGTGCAGCTGGGCACAGATTCCAGCAGGTGCCCATGGATGCCAGCTCACACCTGGAAGGGAACAGCACCTCCTCCAAGCACTGGGGCAAAGCAAGCATTTCATGAGATCACAGAGTGTTTGGGTTGGAAGGGACCTTAAAGCTCATCTCATTCCACCCCCTGCCATGGGCAGGGACACCTTCCACCAGCCCAGGTGGCTCCAAGCCCCATCCAACCTGGCCTGGGACACTCCCAGGGATGGGGCAGCCACAGCTTCTCTGGGCACCCTGTGCCAGTGCTTTACCATTTCCACTGAGAAAAAACTTCCATAGCATCTGTTTTGGGAAAGATCTGTCCAGCAGAGCACGTGGAGGGACCAGAGCAGCCCTGAGTAGGTGTCTCCTGCTCTCCCTCTGCCGAGCCCTGCCCCTGCCTCCGCCGTGTATGTGACTGCCCCCGTTTACACGGTGTCCCATTCATAGCCGTACCATACTCAGAAATACATTTATTTATAGCATCTACTGTGCAAGAGAATATTCTTCTCCCCCTCCTTGCTACTCGAGACATTTGCTACCTGCACGTTGCCCCCTGTGTGGGTGCACATTCTCCTCCCACGCCTGGACACCAGAGCCCTGTGCCCAGGGGCACAGCCCAGCCTAAAGACAGCCAGTGACTCACGCCATCAGAAATCCCACACGGAGCTGGGGGGGGAGCACCCACTGCCCCCAGCACTGCACTGTGTTCCCTGCACGGCCCCGGGGCTGAGGGCTCCGCCGAGCCCCTCGGGGAGGGCAGGCCACCGAAGCCCTCCTCCCGGGCACAGCCTTGCAGGTGGGACAGGCTAGGAAGGTCAGTGGGGCCTCGTGTCGCACTCCCCCCTGCCCAGGACAGCCCTGCAGAGCAGCTGTGCCTCCTAAATTCGGCGCTGGTTCCCGGCCAAGCCCGCCCTGCCCTGCCCGCGGATCTGCACGAACTCAGCTCTGCTCACACCAGAGCGCATTCCTGGGCTCCCAGACTGCGGAAAACAGCTGAATTCGCAAAAACATCCTCACCATCTGTCCTGAAGCGCTGAGCCATCGAGCAGTTGCGGCCACAGAGCTCTGACAGAGGATGCAGCCACGAGGGAACAGGTCTGGCCCTAGAGCTGCTGCCCAAAGCTTTGGAGCATGGAGAGGACTTATCTCCACTACCAGCCCATCCTGCATTTGGGCTCTGCCAGCTGCTGTGTAGAAGCAGAGGGAGATGCAGGGATATGGAACCAGTGCTGCCAAGGAGTTTTCCAGTATCCTTTTGCCCAGGACACGGGCACTTGTCTCCTGAAACAACCTGCCCAGATTTACACCCACAGCCCCATGCTCACATCCCTTTCCAGAGTTTGTCCCCTCTCCATAGTTGCCCCCTGTGCCTTGGCAGGATTCTGTGAGTTCACGTTGTTACTTGCCCACCACAGTTTTGTCCTTTCTCTCCCCCCAGGAGTCAGGGAGGTCCCTGACAAGCTGCATTCACCTCGGTTTCAGTTAGGGATGTACCACACTCCAGAGCATCACCACATCAGCTTCCACTAGAGCTGAAATGCCAAGAAAAACAGTTTCCAGACCAAGGCACCAATCTGACACCAGAAAAAAATACTGAAAAAAAGGAGTTAGAGAAGCCTGGCAGCCTTAGACCTGCAGCCACATTCAGCCAGGCCCTCGCCATCACAAATTCTAGAGGAAAAATGAACACATCCGGACTTCTCAGCCCAGTGAAAGACCCCAATCCCATTTCTGCACTGTATTATATCAGCTCAAAGGCCAGGAACAGGCCCATCACAGTGGTGAAAGCTCCAGGCAATCAGCCACAGGGGTTTGATAAAGACAGCACTGCCCAGGCACTGATGTTCTTGGAAGGCAGCAGAGCCTTTCGCCTCAAAATACCTCCCCCCAGTGCCAGCTGAACACAAGGGCTCTGAAGCAGCTGTTTCCACACTCAGCAGCTTTGGGCACCTCCAGGCTCCTTAAGGAGTCATCCAGCCCTCCCTCTCTACCTGTCCTTAAGGAGCTAAACATCCTTCCCTCTCTACCCCCCCTCTACCCCATTTTGTGTTTTTTTTCACAAAACCATTGCTTTTAAACAAATCTTCAGTTCATGAAAGCCAAGAGCACACGGAAGACATTGAGGATTATTAGTAAAATACAACCCAAGTCAAATATATCTATCTTTATTAGCATGCTAATTGTCACTGTGGGCAGTGTCCACGGAGGAGATATCCTGACCACTATGGATCTGTGGGTTGATGTCTTGTATTTCCTCAAGTTTCTCTGGATGAAAAAGCTGGAAACAGAGGCATCCAAGATGACACCACAAGCATTCTCCTGGGCTCCAGAGGGACCACGAGTCTCACTGGCCATCCCAGGACAATGTGGCTTCTCTGGGCGACATTTATAGACAAAATTCCCGCCTCCCTGAGCCGCTTCATTTACAGATTTGTAAACGATTTTCCTCAAACAACACTTCCTCTCAGATTTCTGAGGACTTTTACCCCAATTTGGTCATCTTTACTCCTACACAAGGAGAAAATCCCGCTGGCACAGCCGGGCAGAGGGTCTGCACACCCCCCCCAGTGCCACCCCTGCCACAGCTCAAAGGCCACCAGCCGCCCCACGCGTGCCATTCCCCTGAGGTGGCCGCGGGGGCTGTCCCCAGCCGAGCCCCTTTAAGGGACTCTGCGGGGCGGCCGCAGCAGCCACGACATTAATTTTAGCCTGGAGCAGGGCCAGGGTGCAGGGCAGCTGCTGCGGGCGGCGGGGGGGCAGCGCCAGGTCCGGCCATGGCCGAGGAGCGCAGCGAGCTGGAGGAGCGCATCATCGCCAGGGACCAGCACACCAAGGAGATCGACCTGGTGAACAGGGACCCCAAGCACATCAACGAGGACGTCGTGAAGGTAGGGCTGTCCCACACGGTGCTGTAGAGCATCAGCGGAACCAGGATTTAGGTTTCAAGTTTGGGTTGGTCTGTGTGTGGCTCGACCTCTGACAGGGCTGTTGGTCCCTCTCCACGTGCCCCAAGAGGTGCCATCCTCAGGGCTGTGAGGAGGTACCGGCCCCACTGCCTGGGCACTCAGATGCCAGGTGGGTGGCGTGTGAGCTCCAATTAATGTCATATTTCCCATTCCTTGAATGGGCTCTCCAGTTTCATGGAGACGCCCTCCTTTGTACCAGTAAGTAGAGAGCCAAAAATAACAGAAGTTAAATATCACTGATTTAAGGGGAACCCTGGAAAAAGGCTGCTGGTCTTCAAGACACAAGTCTCAGTACCAGTGTTTGATGCATGTTGTCCTGTTTGTGGAAGGTTGTTCCTCCCCAGGGAAGCCCAGGGGGGCAGCAGCCCCCCAGATCTCTCTCCCCCTCTGTTGCTGACTAAGAGGCACTCCCTTTCCAACTCCTGACCTTCGTCTAAGCTCTGTTAGAATTGTGTCACAGATAATTCCAGCCCAAAGGAGAACACGAGGAGGTAGAAGGGTTTTGTTAAAACTGTGTTTGAGAGACTGAAGGGAATGTCACACCAGCAGGGACAGTGTGCACCGAACTGCCCGCACAGGCTCTGACCTTGACTGCATTAGTGCAACACAAACCTGCATTTGGGCACTAAAACCCCATTACAGCTACAACAACGGTGTGCTCAAATTAAATTCCTCTGGATGAGCTGTGACAGTGACAGCCATCAACAGGCACCTCCTGGCACTGCGAGACGTGCCCACAGCAGCTGCCCGACACCTCAGGAGCCAGAGCACATTCCCAGCAGCAGTGCCATGTCCGTGCTGCTCCGTGCCCCTGCATCCCACAGCCTTGGTCTGGGACATGGAAAGGTGCAGGCGAAGGGAGCACCACCCTGTTGTGACCTGGACAGCCCTCAGCCTGCTCACCCCAGGGCCAGGCAATGCTTTGGGACACACCCCTGCACCCCAGCTTGGGAACACCACTGGCTACTACTGGGGAGCAATGCCAGTGCCTTCCTGGCCATCTGTAGTCCTCCCACCTCACCCCTGCCTTTTCCCACTTAAAGATCTCCAAAGTCAGAAAATCCCTTTCAAGCTCACACACTCACATGGCCACACTGCTGCTCCATCAGCACTGGAAGATTTCAGAGCTCAGGCTCCCCAGCATTCCTCCACCCTAAAATAGCCCAGTCGGCATGGCTGGGGAGAGAGGGCAGAGCCAGCCCCAGGGCAGGAGCACAGCTCAGCCCACTGCTGCTCCACAGCATCCCAAAGGACAGGCAGGGCTCCTCGCAGCCCTGCAGGGAGAGGCACACTCCAAACAGCCGGGGCATCATGGCACACCCGGAGCACAGCGGGCAGGGAGGCAGCCAGCAGGAGAGCAGGGGAGTAAGTACAGTGCTCCACAGGATGAAGGGCTTATCTGGTCATGGATAAAGATCTTGAACCTCAGAGGGCACCAAGCAGAATTTGGGACCGTGTTACCTTGGTGGAACCAGCCACAGAGGCTTTGCAGAGCTTCACAAGCCTCCTCCAAGCACAGCAACAGAGCAAACCATGGCTGGACTCGGTGACCCTAAGGGAGCTTTTCCACCCTAAATGATTCCACAATTACATAAAGGAGTGGTACCTTATGTGTACTGGTCCCTGAGCACCTCCAGGCAGCACCCAGGATCCAGGCTCAGTCTGAGCCTCAGCCTCCACTGCTCCTCCAGGTCCACTCCCAGGGCAATGCCAGCAGAAGAAACACAGATGCAGAGCCTTTGCTCTTATATCCCACTGCTCCCTGTGTTAATTGATCCCTAATGAGCTCGTCAGGCAGCTGGGCAGTGACCTGGGCTAGTCCCCAGCACAACTGGGCTTTCTGGGTCTGCTGACAGCACTCCAGAACCAGCTGTTTGGGCTGCTGATTCCTCATCCACCCCCATGCTTCTCCCAACTCCAAGAAATTAAAGGTGATGCAGAGTGATTTTGTAACCAAAGTGCTTCCAAAACCAGAATGGATATTGCAATTTAACATGAATACACAAACAGACACATTCAGCTGCCCAAGGGAAGGCCAGGATGGTTTTCAAGACAAATAGCTCATCTTATGTATTCCCTGGAAGTGACTTACCACCCCAAGGGGATCTCTGTGCAAAGTTCAGAGGATTTGGGGAGTGTTTGTCATTCAAAGACACCCCCAGTACCTGCACGAACAGCACTACCCCTGTAGGGGCATGGCCAAGCCCCATCTCCCCCTCCCCATCAGGGATGAGGATGGACAGCACTGGACACCTCGTCCTGTGGGTATAAATAAATAATCCGTAAATCCAGGGGGCTGATGGATTTTTATTAGCACAAACACCTTCCTGCTGAGCAGGCGGCCCATGGCCCTGAATGCTAAAAAAGGGCAGGAATGGGCTCTGGCCGCCTCCACAGCCAACATTCCCCCACACAGCTCCTGTTCCTGGGGCTCCTGCCCGGCCCCACCACCTGGGAACACCATTCCCAGCTCAGGGGGTGGGACAGGGACTGGGACAGGGCTGGAATCTCATGCCGTGGGTTAAGCCCACCACTGTGCTGCCCACGGGCTGAGGCTGGGCAGAGCCAGGAGCCCTGAGCCGTGTCTCACTGGGATCTCTGCAGGGGCAGGGACTGTCGGCTGCACCGGGGCGTGTCCTTGCTTGGGGGTGCAGGGATCCATCCCCCCAGCACAGCCCTCGCTCTCCCCAGCCCCACCATTTGGGATCTCCTCTCACCCTGTGTCAGACCACTGTCCTTGCACTGGAGCCCCTGTGATCCCCCAGGCACTCCTTACCTCCTCTGCTCTCCTCCCAGGTGGATTTTGAGGATGTGATAGCTGAGCCTGTGGGGACGTACAGCTTCGACGGTGTCTGGAAAGCCAGCTACACCACCTTCACCGTCAGCAAGTACTGGTGCTACCGGCTGCTCTCTGCCGTCCTGGGAATCCCCCTGGCCGTCGTCTGGGGCTTCCTCTTTGCCCTCATCTCCTTCTGCCACATCTGGGCAGTGGTGCCCTGCATCAAGAGCTACCTGATAGAGATCCAGTGTGTCAGCCGGATCTACTCCCTGTGCATCCACACCTTCTGCGACCCGTTCTTTGAGGCGCTCTCCAAGATCTGCAGCAACATCCGAGTTGCTCTCCGGAAGGAGATTTAGGTCCCGACAGCTGCCCCAAGAGCCCTTGCACAACCCTCCCTGTGCAGGCTTCCTGCCCTCGGGCACAGGGACACACGTGCCTGGTGAGGACCTGCACACCCGGGCACCTGTGCACATGGATACCCGTGCCCAAGGCCCTGCACATGGACACCCGTGACGAGGGAACTGTGCATCACAGCAGGGCCCCACGGCAGAGCTGGCTCTCAGGGATGCTCCCTGCAGATGGAGGCAGGCCAAGCTGTCTCTTTCTCCATCCCAAAGCCAGCAGCTTAAGAAGAGAAGCCCATCAATGCTCAGGGAGCAGCCCAAGGAGGTCCCTCTGCCTTCTAGAACCCCATGGCACCACACCCCAATCCCACAAGAGGGATGGTAGCACCTTCTGGACCACAGTCCTGGGCCACAGCCTGCAGCTGCAGGATGAAGAGTCTGCTCCTGCATCCCCCAGGCTGCACTGCCAAACACTCACACAGGAGTTCTTTATTTGATGCAAACAATTGCTGTTGTAGGAGCTTCTGCATTAAACTGTCACACCAAAGTTCTAGGGATAGAACAGCTGAAACAAACATTTTTCGTGTGTGTTTGCATTTCAGCCAGGCTCTGAGAGCCGGATCAGTCAGGGCATGACACGTGTCTGCTCTGGGAGCGTGAGCTGAGCCTGGGCCTCCACCAGCTGCAAACCCGCTCGTGGCACTTTGACATTCAATTATGTACTTAATTATGGAGCTTCAGTAAGTGCTATGGGCAGAATCCAGGGCAGGACAGTGGGGTGGAACACAGCCCTGTCAGCCTGCTGAGCCAGGCCTGCCGGGAGGGCAACGGGCAGTGCCAGGGCAGCAGAACACAGCTTTTGGGAACTTCACTTGAGAGACAACAAGCTGGGCTCTAAGCAAAGCTTTGGCCCATTTCTCGGGGAGAATCTTTACTACACACTCCTCAGTCGATGCCAAGGAAGCTCCAGCCCCAGCTGTGTGTGTATCCCACACGCCCAGGGCTGTGCCTCCGCTCTGCGCCCTGCGATGGAGCGATGGAGGCTGCAGGGGCAGGACCACTCCAAGCTCTCGGGCTCTGCCCAGCAGGAGGGGATCACATCCAGCCAGCCGCTTCCCTCAGCATCCCGCGGGGTCACCCCGATGTGCTGGGAGCAGAGGAAGGAGCCTTCACCAGGATATGGCCACTCTGGATCCAGGGAAACAGGGATGAGGGGAAAAAGGTCCAATTCAGAGCTATTTCCTCCCTTGTGCTGTCAATTAATTCATCAGTCCCTCTTCTGGAGGGACAGTGGACAGAGCCACACTTTCAGTTTGAGGCCCTTGAACATTCTTTTGGCTCTGGCCTCGAGTGCTTTGCTGAACTAGGGCCCAGGAGGTCTCATTGTTCAGAGTCTGTTCTCAGTTCTATCTATGTGCTCCTTTTCCCTGGCTTCCAACAAAGAGTTGGAGCCAAAGACTCCTCTAGTGCCGTGCCAAGGACAAGAAAGAGCCAGGTTCTCTACTGGACCTCTTCCAAGGGCTTGGGATTGTGCACTGCCATTATTTCATAGCAATATGGCACCCATGCTCTGGTAACACCCGGGGCTGAGATGGATGGAGTGATTAGGAAAAAAAAAAAGATATGTAGGCTTTTTTAGGGGGAAAGAAGTCTCAAAAGACACTTTACCTTGAGCATTTTTAAAAGCTTTTCTGTGGGAATAAAATTAATCCAAATCAATTATGGAATTATATTACTTCTAATTTTTTTTTTTGTTCCGGTAGTTCACAGCCTGAATCCCAAAAGCCCCAAAATGCTGATGTCCCCACTGCAGTGCTCTCTGCACAAGGAGCACAGGCTGCTCACCTGTCAGCACCTCTGCTTCACTTTCACCCCTCCTGAAAAGCATTTTGGCAGTGCATGCAGTATCCCTCCCCTTCGACACACCCAGAGCTGCTCCCCCTGTCCCCACCTGCAGCACCGCCCAGCCAGAGAGCACAGCACCACAGGCCTGGGGCACGGCCCTGCCTGACCCCAGCCACCCCTGGGAACTGCAGCCAGGGCTGCAGGGCAATTCCCTGCCTCTCCCAAAGCTCCCTCTCTGCTTGGGGCATCCATCCCGGTAACATCTATTGCCATGTTCCCTCTGGTCCCTGGCAGAGGGAGGGTGCCCCAGGCCCCCAGATCACAAAAAAAGGGGCCCTATTCCTTGTTTTGTGCAGGAGTTAGTGACTCTCAAGGAGAGAGAAGGTGAATGTAGGAGGAAAATGCTGTATGGTGTCCTAAGGATTGCCCAGTCAGCAAAAGTGCTGAGAGCTCACTTAAAGCTCCCACAAAAAAACTGAAGGGATGTCAGGATAGGAAAGGTGCAAATGTACCTGCTGGTGACAGTGAAAAAATAAGGGACACTTCAAAATGCATTTTTTGTGTTCATTCCCAACATGAAAACCCAAATCACATCACCCTGTGAGAGCTGGACGTCTCCCAGCCGTGTCCCTGTCCAGTGGCCGTGGCACAGCCAGCTCCGTGCTGCGGAGTGTGCAGACCCCAGTGCTCAGACAGCGCTCCAGGGCAGTGCTGTTGCTGTGCTGAGCACACCTGGCTGATCTGTCACAGCCTTCTCTCCCATCGGGCCCCTTCCTTCCCGCAGCCCGGTGCTCCTCCCGCACCTCCCTCCTGCTTTCCACAGACACAGTCAGAAAACTTTATTTACAACATTTGTTAACAATAAAAATCCATGCTGTGAGCACGCCCTGTGTGTTACAGAGCAAAGGAATGGCACTGGAATGGTGGGAGACTCCATGGGATCTGTAGTGACCCCAGAGCAAAGCTTGGCCTCGGGGACTCGATGGGAGTGTCCCAGTCACAGCCCCAGAGAGCCCAGCTCGAATCCCACACGGCTGCCAAAGGGAAGCTGCTGAGCACACTCAGCCAAGGCATTATTGCCCAGACCCACGGCCCCAGCCGTGCCCGCTCCAGGCTCCTGCCGAACTCCTGCACGGCCTCGCTCGGCACAGGGAGCAGAGCCGGGGGAGGGATTCCCAGGCCACAGCGCTCTGCCCTGTGCAGCTGGGTCCCACTGCCCCCAAGGAATGCCCTGCTCTGTGCCCCTGGGCAGGGGAGCAGGGCTGGCACAGTGCAGGGGTGCAGGGGTGCAGGGGTGCAGGAGTGGGGCTGCCTCTGCCCCACAGGGTGCAAGTGAAGGAAGTGTATCTGTGTTGAGAGCGCAGTGCCAAGCACTGGCATCCCACGGGATCCCTGCCGCCAGTGGCAGGGGGACAGTGCCCAACCACGTCCCCACAGCATCACCCATCAGCTGTGCCACGCCTGTGTCCCCACAGTCACCCATCACCTGTGCTGCACCCCTTCCATCCAACAGGGGTGCAGTGCACCTGCCCCAGCAGCGTGGGCTTGTTTGGGGCAAAACCTGTCCCTCCCAGTGGCATCCACAAGCCACCATTGTTGAAGTTTGGGGCTCAGGAGCAAGTTCCTGGTGTCCAATCCAGCAGCACCGAAAACTGGACACAGAATTCCTCCCCCACTCCTATCTCAGTTAAGTAACACCTGCAGAACATGCTTACAGACATATATACACCTATTTATACAGACCCCCCAGCACATCCAGGTCCCAGTTTTCCACAGGGAAGCTCTGGAAGCAGCAAGTCAGCGGCACAAGGTCCCAGCTGACGATGCCTCACGTCGTGGATGGGTGAGTGAAGCTCCTCTGGCTCGTGCTCCTGCAGCTGAGGACGAAGGAGGAGGAGTTGCTCTTCTTGCTCAGGTCACACGCCGGCTGCGACTTCAGGTAGCGCGTGGAGCAGCAGAGGAAGCGCCGCATCAGGTCGTGGAAGAGGTGGCCGGTGTAGAGCATGTAGATCCAGGGGTTGCAGCAGCTGTTGAGGCTGGCCAGGAGCATGGCGATGATGAACGGGGAGGCTGCAAGCAGAGGCACGGCAGCGTCAGGGCACGGCACACGCCACCGCGGGCTGTGCAGAGAGCCCAGCCCTGCCGGCACAACACCCTTCCCAGCACGGGGTGTGCCTCCCTCCCTGCAGGAACACCGTGGCAGGACGGGAGAGCTGATAAACGCAAAGGGGGAGGCGAGTCTCGGTTGAAGCACACTGGGTTTAGGTTTTTCACCAGAAAAGCTGCATTTCCCCGCTCGGCTCCGGCGCTGCAGCCTGCCCGGCATTACTCTGGAATGCTTGGCCGGGAGGCAGAGCTGCCCCTGGCAGCACCTGCACAATCTGCCTCTGTAGTGCCCAAAGTCAGAGAAAGGGAGCATGGCCCTTGCACTTGCCATGGCAAAGAGCAGGACCGGGGAAGGAAGAGCCAGTGGCTCATTTTTCCCCCCCACCAGCAGCCAATCTGGGGTGGACAAGCAGCTTCCATCCGCTCAGGCCATGTGGCAGCCACGGTCCCCCAGCCCCAGGGCATCCTCTGTTCCTGGGCAGTTCCTCCTGCCAAACCCTGACTGGTAAGACAGTGCCATGTCTGAGTCCTTTTGCCTGGAGCTCCCACAGCATCTTTCTCCCGGCATCTTTCTTTCCCCAAAATTTATTTTTCTCACACTGCACTCTGCCAAGAGAGATGACAGCCATTCCCACACCAGGATCAAAGTCCAGGAGCCTGGCGATGGCTCCTGGCCACAGGGGTGACGTTTGAGACCAGGAGGATGGTGGCAGCACAGTTCCAGGACATCAAGTCTCTGGCTGCTGCTCTCTGTCCCCATAGCATAAAGTACCAATTGTCCCACCTGAGAGGTTGGATCAGCACCTCCTGTGACAAGGGGGTGGTGGGACTGGCACCTACCATGGCACCAGGACAAGGTGGGACAGCCCCTCAGTGAAGTGGCTGCAGGTGGGGATGGAGCCTTTATCCTGCTCCCTGTCTTCCAGCCCATCTCCTGGCTCCTTTGCTCCCAGGGGAGCGCCAGCAGTGAGGACACACGTGGCGGTTTGGCTGTTCCTGGTCCCTTCCTGCCTCTGCAAAAATCCACCGGCAGTTTTTCAACTAGTGAAGAAGTGCGAGTATGAATGCTTCCAAATTCACTTTTAGCCAATAGATGCATAATTCCTGCTCTAGTGATGTCTGCTCCAACCTCTTTTAATTTCAAGCATATGCTAAAATAATTCCATGGGGAATGGCTACAAATCCCAGGCACAAGACCTGAAACACATCACAGCATTTCTATCCACTTAAAAACATCCAGCCAAGCTGACTCAGCTCTTCCCTGTCTGCGGGAGGCAAATTGAATTTCAAGGAGCTTACTGCAGGGCATGTCCAGAGGGTGGATTGGTCCCCTCTCTGGCTGGAACGCTGGAGATTCCCGAGGGGTGCTGCAACCGGCAAGCTCTGCCCCTCAGGGATGTTTTCTCTCCCCATATCCCCCACTCCAGGCTGGTGGTGCCCAGAGGGGTGGGCAGAAGTGGAGGCTGTGCCCTGGCAGGGCTGCTGAAGTTCTGCTGCAAACACCCAGTACAGGAGTGGGATGGGATGGGATGGGATGGGATGGGATGGGATGGGATGGGATGGGATGGGATGGGATGGGATGGGATGGGATGAGGGAGGCTCCCCAATTCCCACACACTGACAGGGGCCATCACTCACAGCCCACACGTCAGGGCACCAGACCCCGAGATGAAGGGACAAACACAAGGGTCACAGTGCTTCACAGCCTCGCTGGTGCCTTGAGCCAACTCCGCCTCCGAGCTCAGAATGCCGTGTGTGTTGCCTGTAAGGTGTGTGCAGCAGGAACCTCCTTCCAACCTGCCGCCTGTGGAGAACCACTGGTGCTTAAACTGCCACCTGGATGATAACGTGTAGCTCCAACCACCTTACAGAGGTTGTGAGTGTGTGGCCACCTAAGGAGGGGATCACAGTGCCAGGCATGGGGACACAGCGTCAGGCTGACACACCCCAGCCCTTCCCAGGCACACAGCAGCCCACGAGCCTGGCAGCGGACGGAGTGCTCACGTTTAAGAACCTTTGTCTGCCCCATCAGCCACGGGGAAGGGACACAGAGGAGCTGCCAGGCCTGGGAGCTCCACAGTGCCAGGGTGCAGGGGTCAGCGGGGCCGGGTGGTGGGCAGCAGCAAGGAACCAGCCCCATCCTGCCACCCACCTGGGCAGGGCTGCAGCCTCCGCGCTGCCCTCGCCTTGGTTTATGGACGTTGTTCTGTGGAAGTGAGGAAAGCGACTGCAGAGCGGCCAGGGGCAGCAGGGTGAGCCCTCCCCGGTTCTCCCCTCGCTGCCGAGGAAAGGAGGGCGCTGCCCTTGTTCTCGTTGCAGCCTGATCTTTCCCCCTGCACATGCCGAACCGCAGCCGACAGCATCCTGCCGAGGTGGGAGCCCAGCCCCCAGCAGTGTCGGGGTTTCACCCAGGACAGACCAAGCACTTTGAATCCCACTGCTCCTGCCCGAGCTCTGCGGCTCATCACACTGCAGGATGTGGCACAAGGGCTCAGGACAGCAGGGCTCCTGCTCAGCCCCCTCATCAGGGCTCAGTCAGGTACAGACAGACCTTCCCTCGCCAGGGACACTCTCTATGACATCCTGTGTGGCAAAAGCTAAACATTTTCTAAGGAGGTGACTTCCCCTTGCCAGTCTGTGGGCTGTGCTGGTCGGCCCCTGGTGCAGCCGTGCCCCCAGTGCTGCCGGCACCCAGCAACCCCCTGCCCTCCCTCTTCCCTGCACTCGCTGCCGCTGTGCCCGCACAGCTCTGAGTGAGGAACAGTCACACTCCCTTCCCACCACCTCTCCAGCACCTGCCATGCTGCCCAGGCACAGCACCCAAGCCTTGGCAAAGGGAGGGGATCCAGGATCAGGGCAAAGCTACGGGAATGCTGCAAAGTCCGTGTCCTCTGCAGAGAGGTCTGACCCTGCCACCCCTCTCGTGCCTCTGGGCAGCCAGTGAGGGGGAGGAGGGCATGGGAGGAAGGGCTTGGGTCTTCCAGCACTTGCTATCCACAATAACCCACCCCAGGTTTCCTCCCTATGGTTTGAAAGCCTCCATCAAGTGCCCTGGCAGAGCTCCCACCCTGTGCCGCAGCCCTGGGCTGCCCGGCCCCACAAAGATGAGAGAGGGGAGTGTGGTGCAGCTCAGCGGGGCTGGAGCTTCCCTTCGTACCTCAAAGCAAAGAAGAAACAAAAGAGAAAAGATAACTGAAAGGGAAAGGAAAAGGGAACACGAGGCCACTGGTACAGGGTAAGCAAGGGATGTTTCCCAGTGCAGCAGGCAGGCTGGGATGGGTGAACATCCCGTCCACCCCCGCTCCACTGCAAGGTCAGGAAAGCAGCAGAGGTTGAGGTGCTGGGGAGCTTTGGGTGCTGGGGAGCTTTGGGTGCTGCTGAGGAAGGGGAAGCCCTTGAGAGTGCAGGATTAAAATACAGCACAAGAGAGCCAGCGCTTCAGCCCAGGGCCCATCTAGGAACTCAAAGTTTTGATCAGCCTAAATCAGGCGGAAAACACAGGGCCGGCTGCCTGGAGCATCCAGGGAAGTTCAAAAAGCCACACTCCACTCCCAAAATAAAAGGATCAGAGAGAAGCAGGAGCAGAACAAGCCAGCCTGGCTCTGGCTCTCAGTCAGCTCGGCCTGGGGGGAAGAGATGTGCACAGGCTGCAGGAGACATTGGGTTTTCCACAGAGCACGGTACAACTGGAATAGGATTAAGGAAGGGCAGAGTGGCTGGTGTGAGGGACCGTGCTCTGGGAGCGGCTGTGCCCCACACTGCACAGCCCTGGGCCACAGCAGGGCTGGGGGGCCGGGAGGGAGCAGCTCCTCCTCACTCCTTGGCATCCCCAGCCTCGGTATTTCTGTTGAGCCCAGGTCAGTCTACCCAAGGAGTTCTCATCCCTGAATACACTTTTCTGTCCTTTCTCCTACCTCACGAAGTTGTGCAGAGTTTTAGTTTCAGCTCTCCTGCGTGGTTCTCCCTGCAGGGGCAGAGGGACCGGAGGGGAGCTCTGCTGGGGAACAGCACAGACCTGCACAGATCCAACCTGTCAGACCAGTGAGGGGGATATGCTTTATTCTACCAGCAACCTCCTGGATGACAGGAGCAGCCAGCCCAACTATAAGAAATGGCAAATCCCTAACACCATTCTTTTAGGAATAGGCTTTGCCCATAAATCAGAGGCTTTCTGTGGGAACCATGCTCTAGTCAGAGGTAAAAGAACAGCAGCACAGTCCCGGGGTGTGGACCAGGAAGAGGGGGAGGAGAGGGCAGAGGAGTAGAAAGCAAAGAAGTCAGTGAGGAGAAAACGATACAGCGAAGGGAGGGAAGCTGGGTTGCACAGCTTTCTCCTGAGCTCCCACGCAGCCCCCAGTGTGCCCCGGCACCCAGCGTGGCCAGTGAATCTCCAGAGACCTCAGAGTGGCTCCATGAGAGCTGAGAGGAGCACCTGGGGACAGCCACCACCAGGGACAGCCACCACCATCCACACAGCCTGACGCCTGAGCCACAGTGGCCCTGAATTTGCCAGGGTTAAGGTAGCCCCCGACCCAGGGAAGCTCCAGCACAGCTACTGCTGCCTGTCAGGGGGGTTATCCATGTTCAGGACTTCCTGCCATTTCCCTCCCACCCCCAAAATCCAGCTTGGAGCAGAGTTTCCACTGTGGGCATTCCCAGGGCCCCAGGCAGAGCTGTCCATGCATGGCAGGGTGAGGGAGGGGAGAGGCCATACCTTCCTGCGGAGCGTTGGTGTCCCACACAGACCACATCTGCACGAAGAAGAAGGGAGTCCAGCACACTATGAATGCCAGCACGATGATAAAGGTCATTTTGACTGTCCGGATCTTGGCTTTGGAGATGAGTCTGGTGCTGCTGACCCTGGCAAACACCATCCCACTGCGGGAGCCCGAGCCTAGACCCACTCTGGGCCCATGAGCCGTCTTAAGCTTCACATTCTGCCAGATTTTGAAGCTGATTAAGCCATAGCAGACACTCAGCATCAACACGGGGATGATGTAGACCATGAGGGTGATCCAAGTGACATAGGCTTTTGGTCCCCAGGGCTGGATGAAATCTGCCCAACAGTCATAAACCCCATTCCCCACATCCCTCAAAGAAAATATGTGGATCTGAGGGATGCTGACCAGCAGGCACAACAGCCAGGTGAGGAGGACAGAGACACGGTCAGCTCTTCTGTGCAGGGACCTCAGTGGCTGACAGATGGCCAAGCACCGGTCAAGGGACATCAGCAGGAGCATGTAGGTGGAAGCAAACATCCCCACTACCTGCAAGTACTTGATCAAGCGGCAGAGGAAATCTGGCCCGTAGAACCTGAAGGTGATGTCCCAGATGAGCTGGGGAAGCACCTGGAAGATGGCCACGACCAGGTCAGCGATGCTCAGGTGCTTCATGAAGAAGTACATGCGGGAGTGCTTGTGGCGGGTGGTGTGGATGGCCAGCAGCACGCACAGGTTGCCTGTCAGGGCGAGGAAGAGGATGAGGCACAGGACCGTCACCTCCACTTTGGCCATGTCCTCGTTCCTCTTCAGGGGGTCGGCGGTGCTGTTCCTGCCGGCGCTCGGGTTCTCCAGCCGGAGGCTGCCGTTCCCCAGGGAGCTGTTGATGGTCCAGGCGCTGCTCCCCGCCAGGTACAGCTTCTCCATGGCCAGCGCCGGCCCGCATCGAGCCTGGGGCAGGGAGAGGGCAGAGAGGGGGCAGAGGGCGGGCAGAGCCTCTGCCGACCGCGTCCCTCTGCGGCAGCCGGGTGTCGCCGCCGCTCTCCCGCCGTGTCCCGTCAGCTCTCAATACCCCACAGGCTCTCCGTGTTCCCCCGCTCTGTGTACCCTGCGGGTCCCCTCCCAGCCGTGTCGCTCTCTCTGCCCGGCAGTCCGGTCCTTGTCCCTGTCCTCGTCCTCGGGGTGGCGGCTCCCCGCGGCTCCTCCCTGTCCCCTCCCCGGGCACTCGGCGTCTCCGCCGGCCCCTGCCCCGCCACAAGCCCCGGCGCAGGGGCCGGACGAGCGGCGGGGGCGGTGGAGAGAGGCGGGTCCCGGCCCGGCCCCTCGGGGTCCGCCCGCAGCCGCTGGCCCCGCACCCGGACCTGCCTCAGCATCCTTCCCCGAGCCCTCTCCGGAGCGCGGCCGCTCACGCACCAGCGGCGGGGGCCGGTCCCTGTCCACCGGCAGCCCCCGGGCAGCCCCGTCACCCCCGGCAGCCCTGTTCCCTCACAGCCCCGGTTCCCCGCAGCCCTGTTCCCGCACAGCCCCGGTTCCCCGCAGCCCTGTTCTCTCACAGCCCCGCTCCCCCGCAGCCCTGTTCCCGCACAGCCCCGCTCCCCCGCAGCCCTGTTCTCTCACAGCCCCGCTCCCCCGCAGCCCTGTTCTCTCACAGCCCCGGTTCCCCGCAGCCCCGGTCCCGCCCGCGCCCGGAGCGGCGGAGAGGCCGCGGTGCCGGGCGGGGTCCGGGGCAGGGGGGGCCCAGAGACCTCCGGCACCGGGCAGGCAAGGGAGCGGGGGAGCGCTCACCGGGCTCACCACCCTGCCCCGGGCTCACCTCTCAGCACAGCCCTGCTCCGCCGGAGCTGCCGTCGCAGGACCCGCAGGGATTGTCCCCGCGTGTCTCCCAGCCCAGCCTCGTCCAAGGAGCAGGCTCGTGCGTCGGTCACTTGACAGTTAAAACACCCACAAGAACTCCACCTTTCTTTCAGGAGGATTCTTTCAGAGTATTCTTTCTATAAATGAAGGAGAGGTGGCTGTGTGCGACACCACTTGCCACCAGCTCATCAGCTGGTTTTCACTGTTTTTCCACTGCTTTCAGGCTCCCTACAAGGGACATGGGACCTAACAGTGCAGGTGGGATGTTCAGAGAAGCATCAAACTGACCCAGCCCCCCCTCAGCCCAGTGGCAGCTGCCACTGAGTCACTCCCAGACCCTCGAACCAAAAAGGCGTCTCCAGCAGGGACCTGCCTGGTCTGGCCCTGAAGGTCCCCAGCATCACCCCCATGCCCACCCCCTCTAAAGCCACATCTCAAATCCTGCTCAGGCCAGCCTTAGGCCCTGAACAAATATCCCTGCAGTTATTTTTAAAAATTTTTGGGAACCTTTAGCTGCATGCAGGATGTAGAAATGTTAAATACTTTGGCAAGTTCTTCCCTCCAGGGTTCACGTTCTTCCTCCTTCAGGCAATAAAACTGCTGTGGGAATTGCTGCAGATCACAGCTCACCCCGTGCAATGCTTTTTTTATTGTTCTGCCTTTTTTGGGAGAGCTCTGGAGGAGGAGGTGACTGGGGTGAAGCCGTGGCTCCAGTGGAGGCAAGGAGAGGTTTGCCCTTGGCTTCTGCATGGCTCGTTGAGCATCTTGCAGGCACCGAGGGATGGAAATGTGCTTGAGGACCCAGGTGGGGTGGCAGCACGGTGAGATGCTGCCTCATATGAGGCAGAGCAGCCACCACTCCTCTTTGGCCTCTGAGGAGGCATCATTCACAGCTGCACAGAGCCCAGCTCCTTCCAGACCAGACCTGAACTGCTTAGAAGGAGCCCCACGCCCCTTGTGCAGCTCCTACACGTGGCAGCAGAGCACCTCCAGGAGTGGTTGTAACTGTGAAGTACATTTGATTTCAGCAGCGAGTCACAGGTGCTCAGCGGGGGAAGAGCTCTCCAAGGATTTATTCTGTTTCTCCCTATGCCAATGCCACACACTCCCAGGGCCATGTTCTCTGGCATGGCCTTTGCTGACTCAGAGTGCATGAGCAGCTCAGCGAGTGCTCACAGTTGAGGTGAAGGATCACATGCCTGGGGACTGAAATTTGGGGTTAAAAGGCCAAGCCATGGAAGGGTTTCATTAGTTTTCCTGTAAGGGCTTGGCTCCAGCCTGGGCTTCCTGCTCAGGGGCAGAGACTGAGCCGGGTGGGAGCAGTGCCATGGGAGCCTGGGCCTGGATGCTCCAGGCACAGTCAAGCCTCACAGTGCCAGGACAGCAGCACAGGGACCCTGCAGGGCTGAACCTCACCCCTGTCCCCACCAGCTTCGGTCAGGTCCACATGGTGCTCTGGACACAGGGTTGTGCTTCACCACGGTGCCCCCACCCAGGGCAGGCTGCAAGGATCAAGGGGTCCCAGAAATCCCCCTTCCACGGCGTTCTCAGCCAAGGTCCTGGCTTATTTCATCCCAGATCCCAAACTGCTTAAAAAAAGGAATTCCCCCTGCAACTTCAAGGACTGTTACCTGCCCCAGGAACTCAGGTCACAGCACCAACACACATTAATTTGGGCAATTAACGTTGGCCCGAGCCCAGGTTGGCTGAGGCTCCTGGAGCCATCCAGCCAGTCCAACCTTCTGGCCCACGAGGACAATAACACTGTCACTGGGTGGCATTAAATGCTTTACTGCTGATTGTGTGGAGTTGCTGCCTGCTGCACGTCGACTGTGGGACAGGTTTGGTTCTGCTACTGGAAACCAGCACTGGAGCCAGCACTGCTGGGGGTTCCCTTGTAGCAGAAGGGGAGACAGACAAGGTTTAATCATCCTCTCCATATGTCACTTTTCTCACATAAATTACCTAGTATTAAACTCACAAGGGGCTCAAGAAAGAGGCACTTGCTGAACACAAAGTCATTGCTGCACTGGCACAGCCCCAGGCACAGCGAGGGTGGGGAGGCAGCCCCACAGCTGGAGCTTGGCCCCATGGACCCTCTCCATGGGCTTTGGGTGGCCATGGCTGGGTCTGGTCAGGGTCAGATGAAAGGATCCAGCCATAAGGTTTTAATGCCATTCGCTTCACCTGTAGTGGGAAGAGAGTAGAGGGAACTGCCATGGTGAAATGTCCCACCTACACCCAACGGGATGTGGGAGCTCAGGACAACATCCAGCTCCCGGTGCCCTTCCCCGGGTCATTCTGTCAGGTCTGCGCACTGGCCCCCAGCAGCCAGAGATGCTCATGGTCCCCTGCAGCCCCTCAGTCCTTATTCAGCCAAAGCTGCAGCTGCCCCACAACTAACACCCAAACTCACGTGGTTTTAAAGCAAAGAATCCTGTGAGAATCAGAGGGTTTTCTGAGTCATCCCCTGCTCCTTCCAGCTTTAAACATTTAGGGATGCCATAGAGCTGGAAACATTTTTATTTTAAAAACACATGCTTTGGGATAATCAAAAGCACAAACATTACATAAAGCTAAATTTAATTGCATGTTGGTTTACTGCTGAATCTGAAATAGCTGTTTTTCCAATAGCTATCTGGAATCCCAACTTTACGGCCCCCATGACACAAGAGGTCTGGCAAAACGTCAAGGCCAGGCCACGGCTTTGCAGATGGAGCTGCAGCTGCCCATGAACTCGTGTGTATGGCTGTGGCCCACAGAAGGCACTGCAGGCTGGAGAGCCAGGATATTTTATCTGGCTGCTTTTGCATGGGAATTTCTCCTTATCCTAGAAATTTTCCTAGTCCTCACCCGCTGCACTCAGCCTGCAAGAAGGTCAGTTTTGGTAAATTCACTAGAACTAGAGAGATGAGCAGCCCCACACACACACCTGCCTGGAGAAGGCGTCTCCGTGTGTAACACAGAGCTGTCAGGGCTGTGGGCCTTACGTGAGGCCTGGGAATACAGGAAGGCCAGAGTAAATTACAGGTTTTCCGTGTCTTTCTTGAACATGCATGTGACTAAATCCCCAGGTCAGATATCAACTTTCTCCATGGCTCACCAGCTGGTTGTGCTGATTTCCAGAGGAAGACAGAGTCAATATTGTAAAATGTTCTGTACTGAAGGTAACAAGGCTTTGGAGACAAACCGTGGAAATACCAGCAATGCACAGAATTATGTGGTCCCAGAACCTACTCAAAATTCATTGTGTTACTGAGTTCACTTATCAGGGGTAACATACCTCCATCTAAACGTGCTGTGGGGACTGGGTTAACACAGTTACAGTCCTGGATAATGTCGTGTCACCCATCACATCACCCACTTGAATCGTGCTCTGGCTGTGGTAATTCTTCAAGAGTTTAAAAAAAAAAAAAAAAAGGATAAAAATCAAACGGAAAAACTAGTCCTCAAATTGATCATAGTAAATAAAAAATGAAAAGTACAACTGCAGCCCACAGTCAGCCCCAGCATTCCTGCCCCAGCACACGACCTGGCTGCCTGGGCTCTGTGCAGGGCTGTGCTATGGTTGGGGGATGTTTTGGAAACTGAGTCATCAGAGCGTTGCTGGAAGGAGAAGAGAAGCCAGAGAAGCTAGCTTGTAAGAGGACAAATGCAGAAGGGAGGAACAACTTGGAACCTGAAGCCTCCAGCTCTAGAAAGCATTCACAGCAGAAAGAGAATTTCCAAGAGTTCATGCATGTATCAAGATCATTTCTTCTGTTCCCTTCTTTTTGTTTATCTGGGAACACGCTGAGGAACTCGGTGTTAAAGATCATTTCACATCATGTCCCTGAAAGGTTCATGGGATGTAAACCATTTCCTTCGAAGAAATCCCCAACTCACTGCAATCCGTCAGCCTCTGCTCCTGGGGCCTCCTGCCTACACCAGTGCTGGAGCCCGGGTCAGGCTCATCCAGCTTTGGGAGAGAATGTCTGAAAAAAGAGCCTGCGTTTCTTGGCGTTAAGTCAGCACCATTTCCACACCCATCACCACGGGCACCCCAAGAGCAGCCTTGGAGCTCTGAAGACACACTGGGTTTCAGCTGGTGCCCGGAGTGCAGGTGCAGGCACCTCCTGCCCCGAGGCCCAGGGACCCCAGCTGGGATATGGCAGCGGTGCTGCAGTCAAATCAGCGAGCTTAAACCCATTTAAACCAGAGCAGACTCCGGATCCCACTGATCCGATAGTCCACGCTGATCCTATCACCCAAAAAGTCCCTTTCAGGCTGGGGCAGACCCTCGCAGGGTACGGGTGTGTGGTCCCCACAGGGAATCCCCCCTGCTCCCGTCCCCCCAGTGCACACAGGCCACACTACCCTGCACGTCCAACCACTGAAAGGGCGACAGAGGCTCTCCCCAGGCCCCTCCCTGAGGAACTGGGTCTGTGCAGGGCTCCAAATGACGCTGTTTGTGCTAAAATGTTTCTCACTTCATCCTGTTACAGCCTCAAAGCCATAAAAACCAATGGAGCCTGCACAGACCCTGGGAATAACAAGCTGGTCTAATATAAACATGTATCCATGCCGTTTCTAACAAAGAGGCTTCAGGTTCGGCTTTTGGGAGATTACACAATGACTTTACTATTTGGGGGGGTTTACTGTATTTGTGCATAACTTCAGCTGCCCTGAAATCTCACTCACCAACCAGGAGGAACGAAAAGCAAACCAGACACAGTGAGATCCAGTGCCCTGTTCCAGCCTCTTTCCCCCTGCGCCCACACCCACAGCACTGGGATTCACACCTGCAGCAGAAACAGGTCTTATGGGACCTGCACAGCCCAGGTACCAAGGGACATATTGAGCATCACCTCCTGAAATCTCGGATATTAACTAAACATTTCCATAGCCAAAGGTATGGATCACCCAGCTAACGCCAAGCACCAGCCGCACTGCACTGTCCCGTGCTGCAGCCTGAACCCCTGCACACAGATGTTCTGCACAGTAAAATGAGCAAAACATCTGGTTAGGCAAAGCTACAGGAGCCAGAACAAAAACAAAATATAGCTGTCTACCTATTTTAATACATATTCATACATAAATTCTACAGTAAACATATATGTAAAGGAAAGTGAGTCAACTTTGCTGCTCATCACGACTTCAACAAAACCCATGCTGAGCAATACAAAAGGAGCTGCAGTCCTTAGGATGATCCAGTATATACTTGTATATATGTATAAGCAGGTGTACGTCTGGAAATGCCCACACAGGTGAGGGGGTTTCCACCCTCCCCTCATTTCTCTCCCATCAAGAACCTGCCATGAAACCCCCAGCCCAGGCTCCAGGAATGCAGCTGTGAGGCCAAATAACTAACCAGGCTGCTGAGCTTAGCTCTGAAAATGAAGCCCAGCTACATTTATACAAACTTTTCTGCCTTACTAATTACTCCCCATTTGCAGTAATGTGTTTACCTTCTCCTTCCTGAAGCTGGTAATTCGTCCTTCTCTTTATTTAATTGCAAGTGGTTGATCTGGAGCCAACTCACCCGTTTGTCTGAATCATTTTGAATTCAGGCCCTCTGGCTCCTCCGCCGCCAGGTGGGACAGAAGCACAATTATTCTTTCCTCTGGACAGCAGGTCCCAGTGTTGGGTTTGCCCAGCAGGTAACAGCAACGATTCAGCTGCAGTTCCCGTGCTTGGGTAAGGTGTTCCAATTCCAGAATATCTGTTGTTCTGTCAAAACAGACTCTCCTTAAACTAAATATCATTTATTATTAACTCCTGCCAGCAATACAGAACCCTTGGAGAAGTGGCCCTGAAGGACCTCGACCCCTGCCTGTCCCCTGCCCACCCCCAGCTGCTGCAGGTCCATCCCAGGGGTGCCCATCTCCAGTTCAGGGCAGCACGTGGCCAGAGCACAGCCAGCCCGGAGCACCCTGTCTGTGTGATGATGGGAATCCCACAGGGACCCACACCCTCATTCCCACCCGGAGCGGCCACAGCCCAGCACCAGCTCCAAGCCCCGCCGTGTCCTGGCTGGAGCAGCCTACTGAGATGGAGCCCATTGCCAGCCAGCTGCAAGGGTGGCTCACAAGATCCAGCTGGGAGAGCAGAGCCAGCACATGGAGCATCCCCAAGGGGAGGCTCACTTTTCTGGGAAACAAGCAAAATCTGCTCCCTGTGCCCCCGTGTGATGATGGTCAATGGCTGTTGACCCAAGCAGGTGCTGGGCTTGGGCTGGGACCTGCAATCAGGACCCAACCACCCAGCTACAAAAAGAGCCACCACTCAGATCTCAGCCTAAGAAACGGTTCTTCCTACCCACAGCCAGACACACTCACTCCCTGAGCCCACAGTGTTACTGGACAGAACCCCTGGTGATGGGATGAGGGGGCTGGAGTGTGGACTTTTTATCTTAAGGATTGTGAACTCCCCCAAAACATAGAAAATTCAAGCAAACATTAGAGCTGGAAAGACACTGAAAAAACCTGAAAAGGTCAGCATTAAATAGTGCAAATCCTTGCTGTAAAAGCCCTCATTAGCTGGGAGAAAAACCTTTTCTCCCCTGTGAGAAAAGTGGAGGGGAAAATTTTTCAAATCACCCAATCTCAGACCAATTTTCAGAAAATTAAGCCATTTCTCATCTTGTTCAGATTCTGAAGCATCTACCAAACACAGCTGCTGTTCTGGTATTTGTGACACAGAACATCCAACCAAAGGCTGGAGGAACTGGCCCATCATTGCAGTTCTCCTGTAAAACCAGGACGTTTGGGAAAACACCCTAGCACAGCCATTCCTGAAGCAAATCCAAGTAACCCCCAGCTATTTGATTTGGAGGGGGACATGGGGTGAGAGCACACAAGTAGCCCTGTGCCTGTCAGGGTGACTCCACTCCTGCTGCTCTCCCATTCCCGGGAGCGCTGCCTTTCACATGGCTCCACTGCTGGGCTGGGGGGAACTGGACATTTTTATTTCTGTGATTATTTTGTTTCCAGCTTTGCCCTCCTGCCCTGGCCTGAGGGACTGGTCTGTGACTAAATTAATTTCCTTCTGAATGGATTCGTCGCCCAAAGCAGCCGTTCCCAAAGCTTTCCAGTGGCAGCCCCCCCACATAGCCTGGCATCGCCCCAGCCCCGGCTGCCAGCACCAGTATGGGCCCCCCAGGAGCTTCTCCTCACTCCCAGTTCCCCAGGGAGTTACAGCTGTCAGGATCTGCTGGCTGGGGATGGCTGCAGAGGGGCTGGACCCGCAGTGGGGCAGGATGGAGGGTCCCCAGGATCCCACATCCCTGGCAGCGGGGTGGGATGGAGGGTCCCTGGAACACCACACTCCTCCCAGCACAGGGCTCTGGATGATGTAACAAACATGGGTCACAAAATGAAAAGGTGCAAAAAGAATGCAGTAACTTCATGATTACTCACTTAAAAACCACAGTTGTGGGGCTCTTCCCCTCTCGCTAGGGCACAGCTCGGCGACACTCAGCCACAGCAATGCTGAGCAGGAGGACATGAACCAGCGTCTCACTGGGCATCACCGCTGTAAAACTCCTCCGTGCTGTGACTTCTGTCCCCAGCCTGGCTGTTCACAAGTCCCCAGCTGCTCCCACTTGCCCCTTGACTTGGTGACGGAGGAGCAGAGCTGCCCAGGGGAGCGAGGGGACAGGACAGCGTGGGGAGGACACTGCGTCTCCTTCCTTGCTGTTGTTTTTTCCCTTACGTTATCCAATTTCTGCGAATTCAGGGCTGGTGAGATGTGCAGCAAGGCATTTATGGCACCCAGGGGATCAGCAGCCACTCCCAGCAAAGGCCAGACCCGGCAGCCCCTGGCACTCGCCTGGGGCTGGAGCTGGCCCTGGAGCCGTGTCTGGCAGGACAGGCTGGATCCTGCCTGGGCATCCACTCTGTCAGCGGGGGAATGAGGCACAGGACCATCAAATCCATATTTTTTCCTAAGCCTCTACATTGTCCAGTGTGTCTGCTCCATGCAGCCTCCCCCAGCTCCTCAATCACGGTGTCATGTCCACACGCCCTGCTCAGATTTGTCACCTCTGAACACCACCACCCACCTCTGGCACCAACTCACAGCTCCTTACGAAAGGGAGGGGGAAAGCCTCACCTCTGGTAAAGGTCACCAATTTGGACTTTAAATGGTGAGTTCAACAATAAGTGATATTAAAACATGAATACTCACGGGTTGTCAGGGAGCCAGTTTGATTTAGGTCCATATTTAAGGTGTCATGGCTGTTCTCTCTCCCACTACACCAAGTAACTGTCTTGCTACCTTAATGCCCCAGTTCCTATAGCAGAGTAGCTGTTCAGCTCATTTTCAGGGGAAATGTCCTTACCTGCAGCCACACCAGTGCACACCATAGTGCTGGTGCAGGACTCGTGTCCCACACACCAGCGCTTTCCCTCAGCACACCAGCAGCTGCCTTGCCAGTGCTTGGAGAAAGCTCTTTACGGTATCATTGCTGCTGTAACACCAAAGGTTTCCCAGTTTGCCCAATTGTGCATGGCAGGGAGTTTTTCTGAGGAGCAACACAGCATTTTTATGAGAAAAACTATCACATGGCAGCAGTGAATGAATCTGTGAGACGCTGTCAGTTTTCAGTGATTTTTAACTACTTGCAAGCAATTTCCTTTCAGTCATGAAGGGCTTCACTGAAATAAACACCCTTCCTTCAGCTGCTCCTATCGATGGCACTAAATACAGCAGCCAAGCAGTTTTTCCAAGCAGCAACACAAAAAAAAAGTCAGCAAAAAAAATCCCAAATCCATGAGAAATCAGGTGAGACACGGCAGCAAACACAGTCACCCTCGTGTCTCCATCCCTTGGCACTTGAGGTGTCTGAGAGCTGCCAGTGCTGCTGGGACCATGCTGGGGGGTGTATTTCAGTGTGACTCTGCCTGTGCTGTCTGGGATCGTGGCTGACATTCAGGCTCCAAAATCTTCAGGGAGTTCAAGAGAAAGGTCAAACTTTAGGAAGTATTTCAGGGTTTTTTCTTTCATTTTTATAAAGGTGCCTTTTGAACTGCTTTGGAGGGCAGCTCCTCTCAAGGTTTCCTTTGTCTGAGCTGTATTCCAGCATGCACAAAACACCCTCATGAAAATCCAAGCGTTTTCTAATAGCACAGCAAGGTTGTCATCCAGTAAACCCCAGACTGGGAAGGGTAAGGGCTGTTTGCAAACCCAACAGCAAATGCACCATCATGGGAGAGTCTGAGGGCTCTCAGAACCCAAGCCAACCTCTTCCTGCTTCAGGAACCACAGAACTCCTCATTCTGCCCAGGCTGCCAAGACAGGAATCCTTGGAAGTGGATTCCAAGAGGGACCACAGAGGGACCGAGCTCTGCTGGAGAAACCAGTGTGATTGAACGAGCAAAGGAAAACATCATTCCCAAAGCTCATGGCTTTGTACACATTCTGAGCACAGCTCCAAGGGCAACACTCTTCCTTGGGTTCTTCAAGAGCCACAGGGGACATATCCTGAGGCCACCAGAAGAGTCAGACCATGACACTGCTGTCCAGGAGCTGTTTCCTGTCTTGCTCAGAATCCCTGCCAGCCCTTGGGTACCAGGATGCCGGGTCAGAACCCCCTGCCAGCCCCTCAGGTATGCAGGACAACAGGACAGAACCCCCCACCAGTCCCTGGGCACCAGCAAACCCTTCCAGGGCTTCCCAACAGCTGATGCAAACCCCATCCACATCGATTCCATGGCCATTCCACACATAAACATCTTTATTCTTCCCTAGCCAACTGCACACAATTTCAATGCCTTGTGTGAGCTACTGTGATGAAAAGGCAGCCCTAGAACAGAAACCAAAAACTGTCTTTCAAAAAGTTTTGTTTAGTAAAAATGAAACAAAACACAATCAGCTTCCTGCTTTGCCTCTGCACGTCCTCACCTTGCACAGTTACGCTGGTTTATATTTGCCACGACTTAGGAACACAAACGTTCCTGGGAACAGCTTGAGGAGGAATATTTCTAAAAGCCAAACACTGAGACCCAGCTACAGTCTGAAGTCAACTGGCACACAACTCTCAATTTTACCCAGATTTTGTGCCTTCTTTGCCAAGCTCCCCCTGATGGGCTCTAACCAAAGCTTCGGGGCTCTGCAGAAGCACCTGTGAGTATTTTTCATGGGATGTATTTTGCTTACAAACCGTATTTTTAAAAACCTCTCCTGGTGTTCATATTCACTTTCATTTTCTTGCATTGCTTTATTTCATTACAAAATTCTACCACCTCCCAAGGAAGATCAGACTTTTCAATGTTACTATTTATTTTAAAGCTAGAATACTTTGTGTCCAAGGACTCTCCAACCTCTTTCCAGTTCATTATTTCAAACCAAAATAACGAAACATAATACTGAGCAATTTGACACAGATATATATAAAAAAGCCTATTTCTGTAGAGCAGAATTCCCCAGCATCCCTCTGCCTCCCCCTACCTTCCCTAGGGAACTGGGGCACCAGCACCTGCCCGACCCCAAGCCTAACACTGTCCTGCAGCTGCTTCCAGGAGGGCAGAGCAAGTTTCCATGGGGTGTGAGCAGGAACAACAGCAACATGTGGTCCTGCAATGGTGAGGGAACACGAGGGACAGGAGCCAGCTTCATGCTCCCACGGGGGTCCGGCACCCTGGGCCCAACCTCAAAGGTAAATGGCCCACAGTGCTGTGGACAAACCCCCCAGCCTTGTCATTTAGGCAGTTGGAATGGCAGTGACACATAAATTCAGCATTTTACTCAGTATGCAGATACACTGAGGATGGGAAAAAGCCAAGCAGTGTTTCCCAGCGTTGAGGATTCACCATCCCTGCAGCATTAGCTCCTCTTCCGCTTGCTCCTGGGAAGCACTTCTTCGTTCTCCGGCATCTGTGGCCGCTGTGACTTCCTCTTGTTCACTGTCAGGGCCACGGAGCTGCTGCTGCTGGGAAAAAAAGGAAAATAAGGAAAACAGGGGGCTGCAAGTGCCCTAAACACAACACATGTGGCACTGCTGAAGCGCTGGGAGCAGCACACGGGCACCGCACACGTACGCGTTACTGGGGACGGGCAGTGGTTTGGCCGGGAAAGGACCTTAGAGCTCACCTCATCCCACCCCCCTGCCGTGGGCAGGGACAGCTTCCACCAGAACAGGCTGTTCCAAGCTCCATCCAACCTGGCTTTGAACAGTTCCAGGGATGGGCACATATTGCTCTGCCTTCTCAGCTGAAGAAGATAACAACACCCACAGACCATCCCATTTGCCGGAGCCCGCAGGGACAAGGGGTGTCGTGGTGTCTCTCCTCCTGTCTCCAGGAACCAGTTTGGAACACAAGGAGGAGCAACAACCTCCCAAATCCCTTGTCCATAACTGAGAACAGTGTCTGGTGCTGCGAAAACCATGATGATGCTGTATCAGAAAAGGCCAACTTGAGTCACAGTCCTCCTCAGGGGCACGAGCACCCAGGCACAGGAAAAGGGCTTGGTCAGGGTTGCCCCTGAAGGAAAGTGCACAAGACTCCCAGCTTTGCAGACACCCTCCTCATTTATGGAAAAAGAATTTTCCACTGGAAACTCAACAAGTGTTTTCTTTTTAGTCACAGAGTTAATTTTAAAGAAAAAACTGTTAAATTAGCCATATTTAAACAAAGCAGCTGATTTCCATCATTCAGTCTCGAAGCTTAAAATTCCACCCATTTAGTGTTGACATGAAAGATGCCGCTCATCTGTCAACAGCTTTTGCTAATTAAACATTTCTTATAAATATACTGTTTTAAACCATCTGCTAGGCTGAATCCATCCTGCAGGGACTATTAATTCGGCTTAAACTGGGAATTCACAGATGAAAATAACAATGGAAAACTCTCAGATGCCCAAGTCCACATCTGCTGACTGTCACAAGACATACATAATGATATAAAGGGATTAGTAGGAACAACTTGTGTTTCAGAGCTGTACCACAATGGAAATGGAGCTCTCACATCCCTGAGACCATTAACCACACCCAGGGAGATCTGTGTGAATCCCAGCTCTGTCAGATCCAGCTGGTACCTTGGCAGTGTGACTGAACACACATGCCCAGAGTGCAAAGGGAGGAACCACATGGATCCATGGCCCTGTCCAGCCTCTGCTCTCACAGTCACAAAAATGAGAGTTGTATTTCTCCCCAAACCATCACTAACACACTGACACTGTCACCTGCAGACCCCAAAGTGGGTTAAGCAAGCGCTTGTTGCCTGAGACAATTTCTGAACAGAGGGGCCATGGCAGTGGAATTCAGATCTCAGGGAGCCCTGAACCTGCCAAGTCTCAGGCACTTGTCCCATTCCATGTGCAGCAACACGCTGGCTTCAACAGAACTATTCACATCCACAGCTGCTGCCAGGAGCAGGTCACTGTTAACACTCAGCTGCACAAAGATGCTGCTCAGGAGCAGGAACTTAATTTATACCTGAGGGATTAAAGCCTCAGTTTCTCAACTTCAATTTACACCTACTTGTCAGCCAGTAAAGAAATTAGGTGGCCAACAGCACAGAGTAATAAACTACTGTAGTTCATGGGGGGAAAAGGAGATGATTTGAGGATTCAACTCAGGGAATGGGGGACAGAGACCAGAGAAAAAAAGGCCTTTTGTGGCTAAAGGACTCAGTTCATGGAGCAAATGCCTTCTCCTGGGAGCAGTGAGGTGCCCTGCCACAATGTGGTTAACACACAGTACTGTGCTGCTGGGGAGCTCCTGCTTACTGAGCCTCCAGAAAGGAGGAGTTGAAGGGGATTTTAATGGAGTCAGGCATGTTCTTCACCCAAAGAAAAAGGAAGTCAACTGTTTTAATAACTAACTACAGAGCATTTAACTCCAAACTGTTTTTCCGTGGAATACTTTAAAAGCACAAGGAAAAAGGTCTCTCCAGGGCATGGCTAAACGCACACTGAACTGGGACAAACATTCCTCATCTTCGATTGAATTCCACAGCCATTAACAGGGAGTTTTAAGAGGTGTCCCAATCTATGACCCCATACATGTAACAGAAGGGGATTTTTGGTTTAAAGAAGTAAGATGTTAACCTCTTAACAAGAACCCTTCCCACTTTGAAACAGATGCTTGATTCCAGCATGTTCAACTTGACAGCCTTATATACAGCTCTGCCAACAGTGGAACTTCAAATACAACAGAAGATCAGATTGAATTTTCCATAAAAATCAGTCTCTTCTTTTTTTCTTAATTAAAATATATATTTATACTCATGTACCTTAGAATAATGGTCTTCAACTGGGCATTTGTGGATTCCTGGAGCATCCAGCTATTATTTTTCAAGGATCCAAACCCCCTGAAAAAATTATGCTTCCTGCAACTGTGGGGATTCTTCAAGAACCTGACTTTCCAGAGGCATTTGCTTCTCCAGAATTCCACCACCTGCAAACCACTGACCTAAACCCGTCGCAAGGACTTCAGCACTTGGATATTCCACTCACCTGTTAGAGGACACTGAACATGTCTCACACTCTTCCACATCTGCCAAAATGTCCGAATTGGTGCTGAAGGGGAAAATAAAACAGGCATAAACTATTTTAGCAACACCTGTAACACAGCAGGGCTCGACTTGGCAGTGGCAGCAGAACCTGTGGATGAGACCAACCCCTCTAATAGCACTGTCAATGAGAAATAACTTCAACCTACAGCACAGGCCAGAAACTTCTTTCTCTGCATTGCTTAATTTTTAGTTATTCCCGGGTCTCAATGTCATTATTTAACACACAAGACAATTCTCTCTGTTCATGTCTCCTTAGTGGTATCTACAACAGCTTTGCATTCCCAGGCACCAGGCAATACCTCTGGAGAGGATCTGCAAGATGCTTTGGTGGGTAAAGGGTCGGTAAAGCGCACTTCTTTTCTACAAGTTTTTCTTCAATAAATCAATAAATGACACACAACTTCTAGAAGATGGCAGGATGTTTTTCACCCCTTGCCATTTTGTCTCCTCTCTGAAGTGAGAGTCGTCGGCTGTTACTGTGGCAATAACTAAAACAGAACCACCAACAGGAATTCAGGTGGACAGAGCCAGGTTAGAGGACCCTCTAACATGTGCACACTCAGTCATACAGATATAAAGGAAAAGGATACCAAAAATGGATGGGGAAAGTTTTGAAGCCCAGTACTGTTTTTACTCTCAGAATTAAAAGTCCATCAAAAGCTCATTTTTGGTACACAAACTGGATGCCCAGGGAATGAGTTATTATCATATTTCTGAACCCTACTCTGATGTTCCAATTACATTTAAAAAAAAGAAGTGGGGAGGACATAGGGCTATTTGTCTGCTTTTAGTCCCCTAAAATAGAAAAAGAACAGGTTTGAGGCCTGAACATGATGTACTTCCCTGCCTTGAAAACCGCAGCATTATCATCATTTATCACCCCCCGCGTTTGTCACCGCAAAACAATAAAAGTGAAAAAACTTGGCTAATGCTCAAACCAATAATGCTTGTTCAGAATTTACATGTGGAATCCATGGTCTGTGCCTATGAATTTTTTTTAAAACTGAGCACAAAATGTCCTGGAGAGTTCCCCCTTGGCCTACACGTGGAGCTGTGAACGGGCCACCAAAGGCCCCAGCCATCAGTCCCCAGAGAACCCAGTTAAGTCCTCCACCCTAACTGCAATGAGACACTGAGCAGCTAAGCAACTGTACAAAGCAGGGTTCTGATCTTCCCAGCTGCAGCTAAAAGCCTTTGTTTCAGGATTCCTTCCAACAGCCCACTGCTCCACAGCAGCCCTGCACCGAAGCAGTTCTCTGCATCGCAGCTCTCCCAGGCATCCGTTTCGGTTACAAAGCCCGAGGAAGGCAGGATTTGGAGCTCAGGTAATTATACACCTTTCTGCCATGTGCCAGGGCACAAATGTGTTTGAAAATTTAAAAAAAACAACTTAAATATGCCACAGTTGAAAAGCAATTATCAAAAAACACTGTCAACTAAGCAAAAGCAGTTTTGACCACCAAGTGAATTCATATTTTAAATTAATTCTTTTTTGTCCCCTGAAGAAAACTCCTCCCCCTTCTTTGCATTTAATGATTAGCCCTGAAGTGGAAGCATATAAATTAAAAACCAAACAGCTGCCTTGTTGTGGAGGTTGTTTATATAAATTTTAGCCCAGAGGGGCCAAAGAGATCACAGAATTTAGAACAGTTTTGTTCATTTCTTCAGTATTTTCTGCCTTTAGGTACCCCACAGGTACCTACCTACAATGAGGCCAGGCACAGCAAAACAAAACATCAGACTTTATTCAGACTCCAAATCCAAGACAAATTCCCACAAGGTTTTCTGTCCTTTTCGTTACTAAAGGTCATTACTCTCCCAAGACTTTACAGATCATTTCCAGATGAGTCAATTTTTACAGCAAAACCATTAAATTTCTGCACCTGAACTGCTCGAGATGCAGCCAGCATCCTGTGCAGGGGGAGGAGAGGTTTCAGTTCCTGCTCTTATTCGTGGCTCCACGTTGGGAAAAGTACAGCTTCAGTGACTCAGGCCATTCCCCACCTCCACGTTCCGGCAGGACTGGTTTCCCTGAGCCCTTTGACAATCAACCAGGAGTCAACTCTTCCTTTCTTGACCATCAGTGGGGTTTGTCTTCCACCCTCCCCTTTTTATTTAAGATAAACACACTACTCTAAGATAATCTGAGAGCAAAAAGCTGACATAAGTGTGAATGACACGTCTTGTTCTAGAACTGAGAGGAGCAAATGGCTCTTTGAATTTGTTTATGTTAAGGCAGATGAAGCTCCCTTGGCCTCCCGGTGAGCACCCAGCGCCCTTTCACCCATCCTTAGGGACCTGGCTCTGCACATGCCCTGGGCATTTTTACCTCAATGATGGCACAAGAAATGAGCTCCAGCCTGTCCCGTTTTGCCAATGTCACTTGGAGGTGAATGCCCAGTTGAGGAGAGGTAAAACAGTTTTCTCCATCTTGCAATTCTGCTTCCACTCTGTCCTGCCTGTGATGAACAGGATGAGCTCACTGCTAGAACAGCCCAAGCACTGTGTGATATCCAGGATTAACCGTGCATCACAATGCCTTGCCTGGCTTCCCAGGACCTCCTCTTCAAACCACGTGCCCGTGGCTCCATCATCCTGCCTCTGGAGGAGAGGCCTGGGCCTTGCCCAGGTCCCCATGGAGGGAGGCCCTGGAGGGCTCTCGTCCGAAGCAAACCTTACACAGGTTCCACTCACTGTCTCACTGTTCTCCTTCACTCTCTCCAAGCTTCCTGGCCTTCCCATGGCATCCTCTGCAGCCCAAAAACATGCCTTTGAGACTCTGCCTTCGGAAAAGGGAAAGCTCTGCTGGATCTATCCGAACTCCTTCCCTTAGGAGTCTGGCAGCAGCTGGGACATGGAGGCTGAAGCACCAAGAGCACTGCGGACCATCGCTCCTGTTTTCAGGACTCAGAGGTCCAGACCCCACAGCTCTCGATCACAGACCCCCATCCTCCTGGATACACCTGGGCATAACTGCTTTCCCCAGGCACGTCTGAGGCCACTGACTGTCATGACATCCCCAGGACTCTCTCCACCAAACCTCACAGCTCCTGCCATTTGTTACAGCTCACACTTTTGGGGAAAAAAAGTATGAATCAACACCATAGCAGAGAAGTATCATCATCCTTCCACAGTGAACCCATGTTTGAGGCCAAAATCCACAGATCAAACACTCCTGTCTAACAGTGTGATATACATCATCTCTGAGCCAAAGTAGTGTAAGATTTATTAAGTCAAAAATGTACTGAAGAACTGAAAAAGGCAGTTATCGCCCTGATCAACACATTTTCATACACTTCTCTCATCTGACAGCCACGGCCAGGGAGTGGGACGATGCTGCCTTTGAACTCAGACTGCAGCAACTGCCAGGGAAGAGCTCACGCAGCCTTTCCAGCCACTCCATCCCGCCAGCTTTGCCAAACCAACGTCTGCCGGGCGGACTCTGGAGGGCTGCTGCCATCCAGTGAACTCCTGGATAACTGAAGCACAGTTCCTATCTCTGCCTCTTCTGCTGCTGATGAACTAAAGCCCATATTCTGCAAAGCACATAAATCCAAGGATTTATGTTAAATCCAGACCTTGGATCCTGATCAATGGCTCCTAAGCTTACAGCCAAAAAACCACACATAGTGTAAACGAGGCCCTCCCCTGGGCATGAACCTCCCCTGGCAGACATCACAGTCGCTCCGGGTATTCCAACAGCAGAGGCATTTATACAAGCTGTGCATGTAGCACTTTCCCACCAAGATTCCAGAACTAAGTCACTACGTTTCAGTACTTCAGATAAGGTCAGTGTTCTGTTTTATCTGCTGTTCAAGTCTCTCACTCTAGTCATCAAGAACCAGCATTTGTCTCTAACACAACATTTTAAGAGAAATAATTTGCTTTAAAAACTCTGTATTACACCCATTACATAAAATCGTTGTAATGGGATATTTCCTCTAGATAGCTCATTAACTGGCTTATCGTCGTCCCTCCTCGTTTCTCTCATTTTTCTAATCTCCCTATTGTTTAAGTAGTTGGGCAAAATTTGGCTTCAGTCCCAGGAAGTCAAAGAATGCCACAGGACTATTTGTATGGAGCACTGCAGTCCTGTGGAAGCTTTTTGTGTAACTGTGACTTCAGAGCTTTGAAAAATTACCCTTTCAAAGCCACGGCTGTGTTTTGGTGTTTATCTGTTACGCACAGTTTGCTCTCTTGGTGAGATCATCAATTTCTGCAGATCCCAGGCAAGTTTGGGTCGATGCTTCAACCTCCATTCCTGGCCTGAATCTTTTCTCCAGCAGATGTAAAACTTATTTTCTCAATTAAAGCATCAACTTTTGAATAGTGTCAGTTAATCAGTGATTAATGTACAATGGATGAAATTCTTATCTTGGCCAACTGATACGAGACTGACAAAAGACAGGCCATATGAGAGAGAAAACAGAATTACTGATTTTCTTGCAGCATCTTTTTGCAGAACAAACATTTCACCTCTCCAACTTGCAGACTGTTCCATTATATTCAATGTGCTGTTTGATATCCTCATCCCATCATAACACCAGCCCTCCATTTATAAGTGCTCTCCTCACAGAAACACAGCATGCAGATCTGGATTTTCAAATATATTTCAAGTTTTGACATTTCAATGTGAAAAACATTTACCCTTGGCAAAGGATATCCTCTTATTATCAGAAATAAAATACAAGCCTCACAAAACCATTACTTAGTACAATAGCACAATGCTACTCAAACCATCAACATATAAATCATTATTGTTTGTGCTGTATTTACTTCACTACAATTAACAAAATATCAGCCCCACAATAACCAGAGAGTGACCAAATACATCTTTTTTTTTCATGCAGTTTATATGATTACACCTACTTGTTACAGGCCCTGCCAATGTTATACAATTCATTCTGGATACACCAGACCTCCGAGCAGTGTGCTGGGAGGATGAGCCTCATTCCTGGATGGAACTGTGTGGTCCAAAGCTGGTCCAAGGGCACAGCAGGACTCAAGACGTCTCCAAGGGCCAAACCAAGACCTGGGCAGTGCACTGAGCCATCAGCCCTTTTGCTCCTTCAGAACAGCTACCAAGGAACACAAAGAGTCAAGGCAAAAAGCACATTTAACTCTTTTCCGTAAGTGTTCAGAGAGGGGGTGATCCCTGTAACCTTCGTTTCTCAGAAGACACAGGTAAACACTCCAAAGTGCTCTTTAGAAAGGTACAGTATGGCAGGAGGAACATGGTGGTCAGAGGAGAAGGGCCTTCCATCATCAGCAGGCAGTATATGTCACTTTACTGAGCTTTCACAGTTTTACTCTCGGTGTTTTATCTCTCTTAGCAGAGTCTAAAGTCAGGGGCTGGACGTAAAGCAGCAGAAGCTGCAGTGTGTGATGTCCCAAGGCTCAGTGGGCCTCTCCAGCTGCCCATGCCCTGTGCAGGGTCAGATCAGAGGGTCACCCAACCTCTGCAGGTCAGTGTGTCCCACTGAGAGCTGAGGAATCTGCTCCAACACCACACACCTGCATGTGAGACACTCCAACATTGGGTATGACAGTGTGTGAGTTCTGCATGAGCCCAGAGCACTGGGCCCTATGTTAAAGGTAAAGAAATGACCAAGACAACAGTTCCCTGATCACAGGGAAGGAAAAACTGTCATCATTTGCATCCTGAGAAACTGAGATAAAACTAATCCAGCACTAACCTTAACAGCTTGTTACATATTGAACAGCAAATAAACTGGTATGCTGTGTTTACCAATTTTACAGTACCAGTTCAGGCAGAAAGACACAGATCACACAGAGGGGAAAGGCCACTGGAGGGGAAGGGCTTTATTGGTCTATAACGCAGGTCTGAACCAAACAGAAATGCAACGATACTCTGAAAGGGCAGCAACGACGTTTCCTGCCTCCACACAGAGCTCTGCCAGCCAGCATATTGCTGTTTACTGACAAATATTTACTGTATGCTCCCATTTATTCAAGCAAATGGAAACAGGCACCAAACCCTGATCCTGTAAAACAGACATGTACCATTTGATGCTCTCTAATCCCCTGACCCAATCTTCCCTTTCCAGTGTCCCCCTAGGTTTTCACTCACTGTTCAACATTTCCATCTGTGAAAGGGAACTCTCGTGACAACTTTTTAAAAGCTCTTTAACCCTCATGGTGACTTTATGAGCTCTTTGAACCAAAATGATTTTAGAAAAATTGGTTTCTGTTAAACTTTTTGACTAGATTGCTCTGTTAATAACCAAGGATAAAGCCAAGCACTACACTATTTTCAATATTTGCAGAACAAGGAGGAAGAGGCATAGTGCTATGACTGTAATAGGAAGGAAATTGAGAAATGTCACTCCCAGCTCAGCTGATGACCTCCAGCTACTTCCTCTGATTATCTCTCACTTCTAAACCTTTTTATTCCTGGTGATGCAGACTGCATTCTCCTCTCATTTCTGTTATCAACAAGATAGCCAAATCAGCTCTCTTGCTTTTATATCAAACCCCAATTATTCTGCATTTGTTTTCAATTATTTTTCACTTTTCCTCCAGAAACCAGGGCCACAGTTCCTTACAGCAATATTACTTAACAGACTTGGGCTGTTAGCAGTTTTGGGACCTCCCTAAATAAAGCCTGCAGCAGAAGGGAAGGTGATGCATTGGAAGGAATTCACCAAATGTACTCCTGGTACCTCAGACATTGCACTCCCTGTTTCTGTACCACAAGGGACATTTACACTATCAACCCCATAGGAAGTCATTACAAATACTAAGTGAATTTGTCTTGTATTTCAGCTCCATTCCTCATGCAGCTGAGCATCCAGAAACAGAGGAGAATGGATCCGTGACCACAGCTCAGCACCCATTCTGTGCAGGATACATGCGCTGCTCGACATTACTGCCGAAGTTTATCCATCTTTGGTCTCATCTGGCACTAACCAGGGAGAAGACACTACCTCACTAACCTGCTTGTTGATCCAGATGACAGTGAGAATTCAGGAGAGGCCAATCTCTGGCCTTCCTCCACGCAATCAGACTCACTCCTCTGCTCATCGGCAGTGTCTGACTGGAGTTCCTGGGCTTCTCTGAGGACAGCAGCTGTGTGATGCTCTTCCCTAGGTTCTACCAAGGGGAAAGGCACAGGTTAGAAAGAATGACAAGACAAAATACTATTGTTTAAAGTTCTGCAGCCAGGAGATAGATTTTTAAGAAAAAATAAAGTTCTAAATACTTAAATACCAATACCCCATTTCCACTTACTTGTTTCTCAAAGCTTTCCCAGGTTTAATTTTCAAGGATTTAATTTCTTTTCCCAGATAGTTTAAAAAAACCCGAAAAACCAAACAAAACTAACCACCCTCTGAGAACTAGAAATGTTTCATGTTTCATTGTTGAGTTTCAAACAGAAAGAAGAATAAAGGGGAAGGATATGTATGACATTTCATAAGATGGGACTTTATTTCAGAAATTAGCAAACAGTTAACAAGACAGTGCTGCTGGCTGCTTGTGCTACCAATCCCCTTCATCCCCTGCATCAAACAGCTTGACAGCTTTAAGTTTTACAGATCTAGTTAACAGGCTTATTTTCAGTTGTGATTTATTTCCTTCTGCAGCTAAGAAAGACAATGTCAATCCAAGTAATTCACATTTCCATTTCTATAGGAAAAATAATTTCTAGACAAACACATATCAGATAAAAATTGTAAAACCATGCTGTTGTTTTTATGTCAAATGTTTTGGTCTATGAAAAGACAAACAGTTCTCTGAAAAGACACCTTTCTGCCTCTCTGAAGAGAAAACAAATACAGACTAGAAATTCGGGTATGAAAAGATCCTTATGCCTCTGACTTTTCCACCCCTCCAGCAATAGTTCGGACAGAAAGGGCCAAGCAGAACTGTACCTGGAGTGTGGAGGGGCTTCACAATCTTTGGATTGAGCTCAGCTTGCTATTTCCCTCCAGCTAAACAGGCATAATTAAATATCAGGGGCATATTTTCGTCTGCTGAAAACAACCAACCCACCCCAGTGAGTCAGTTGTCCAACTAATGAAACACAACTGAAATTAGCAGGGTAAAAATAGCAAAGGCCTGTGCAATAATGCAGACCAGCACAGCCAATACTTATCAAATCAAATAATTTATCACCAATATTTATCAAATCTTTTTGGCACTTCCCCTCAAGCAAAGCAAAGCTTCATGTTTCAAAGTTATAAAAACTAGAAAACAGGCATTTTAAGCCTAAAGATGCAAAGCAAGATGATGTAAAACAGGAACAGGTGCTTAAAACACCACCACAAACAGAGTGAGATTTTCAGAGAGGTTCAATTGCATCAACCAATACTACAGGGGAGGGCAATGGGAGACATGGAGGAGAGAAAATAAGTAAACCAACAAAACCCAACCCCAAAAAAGGTCTGATTTAATTCTGTGCAATTCCACCACTTCCATGAGAACCCAAAGGAAGTGGGTAAGGAATGCAGACAGAGCCTTTGCCCCTCCAGCTGTTTCCATCAGGCCACTGCTGGTTTCTTCCTTTCCTGTACTCTAATTCCCAGTTTAATACAAAGGCAATTGCTGTTAACAAGGAACCCTGAGGAAACAGGCTTTAGGCATCTGTTCCTTTAACCATAATTCATCTTTTTGTTTTTTCAATGGTTTACAAACAGTCAGCTGGGTGCAGATGTTTGGCATAAAACTAGGAACTGAAATTCCAGGGATTATTGAAAGCCCAGTGCACAAAGTGCAGTGGAAATTGTGCAGGTTTGCCGGAACCAGACGAGGTGGTGCCACGTACTGAACACAGCACAGGATGATACACCTGAGCCAAGGCATTTTCTACTTGAGCACTCTTTTGGAAAAACTCTGTGGCTTTAATTCAGCTTCTCAGGGCCTGCAGGGCAGCACACACAGGACAGATGTAAACCTGAAATCCACAGCAGCCCACCTCTGCCAGGGCAGAGCTGGAAATAAAGACTGTGGTCCCACTATCCAACAACACATCACCTTTGCCTCTGCTATAGATGAGTAACATCTTCAAATCTTTTATCCTTGAGATTCCTTAACTTTTACCCTTCACACAGAAAGGAGTATGCATTGAATCAAGGTCTGTCGGAAATGATAAAATTCATATTATTTTACTGTTTTTTCATTTCTTTTTATTCTTGAGGACTCTGCTGAAGGAGACAGCACGAGAGAGAACCACAGATTACCCCTGTTCAAGAGCACAGGGATTTGTGACAGTTGGGGCAAACTACACTGCCTCGTTTTCCCAAGGGCACAGACAACAGCACATCCCATTCTGGCCAGTGGAATTCTCTCCAAAACTCAAGTGTCTTGAATAGATTATAAATCCACAAGTTCTGTTAGGCTGAGGAATGTTCTTCTAACTCCCCATTCAGAGCTAGATGTTCCCTGCCAAAGCAGCCATGAAGCACAAACCAAAGGAGACCAAAGGATCCTGCAAGGAACACGCTCAGAGCACACTTGGGTAAGGTTTGATGCTGCAGGGAGAAAGGATCACAAACAGGCTGGATGCTGTCCCTAACTCCTAACAAGTGAGTAACTGCAGCCCTGTATTCCTACTTTTCACTGAGCTCAAGTATATAAACAAAAAACAAGGCAAGTTAAAAAGAGAGGCAACATCCTGCATAAACAGCCTGAAAGAAGACCAAGTATTTTATTGCTTCAGTCTCAGAACAAATAACTCCTGGATCCAATCCACATAAATACTTCTGCAGTTCCCAGTTACTAACTCCCTCTCACAGTAATGACCAGGGAAGGCTGAAAGGCAGAGACAGCACTGACCATCACCTTCATTCCAGAGGTGGTCACATGCCCACCTCAGCACCTGCAGAACACATGGATTGGAACCTGAGACCCCTTTTCAACCAACTGACTGCAAGGTGTCCCCAGACAAAGCACATCCAGACACAATCCAATCAAACCCACACATTTATTATGGGTCATGCCTATGTTCCATACCAAAATCAAAGGCAGTCAATCATTTTAGGGGCTGTTTGATCTTTATGCTATTTTTTCCCCTTAAAGGCTGTATGAGAAGAACAACAGGAGGAAGTACTATTTCTTCAGGAACCTCCCACTTCTTAATGTGGATCCAAGAGGGGACCATACTAAACATCACTGACCTGTGGCTGCTGGCAGCTCTTTGACAGCAACTTCTTCTTTGCTTTGAACACTTTCTGTTTTCCTCTCACCACTTTTCTTCCACCGGCTATTTACTTGATCCACCAAGAATTTGAATTCTTTTCTGTGTTTGTTCCCTGAAAGGTAGCAGAGCATCACTGACTGTCCCCACAGGACTAAGGTACACCATAAACACTGAAAGGAGGTGAAGAGAAATGGACACAAAACACTAAATTAAAACCATTTTTGTTACAGCAACTGAAAACCAATTCAGCACTGTAATACGGTTCATGTTCTATTAACGATCCAAACCTGTGCCTGTGCTTTTACAGAGCTAACCACAGTCAAGAACACTGGAACAGATGAACACTTCATGCTCATTACACTGCTGAGATTCAGATCCTTTAAATCAGTTAATAATGCAAATACTCTTTGCACTTTCAATCACTTGGTATGTTTTAAGCAATCCTCTGGTGTTCGGCCAAAGCAATGTTATTGTTTCATCTAGACACTTCAAATTCTTTATTCAGAGGCTGGGAAAATACTCAAGTGTCCTCAGCCAGACACTGTGGATCACCTATCCCTGGCCAGGCAGGGAGGGAACACACTGACAAGGAGGCTGGAGCCAGGTGGGGATCAGCCTTTTCCCCCAGGGAACAAGTGACAGGACAAGAGGAAACAGCCTCAAGCTGGGCCAGGGGAGCTTCGGGTTGGACATCAGGAGGAATTTCTTCACAGAAAGCATTATCAGGCACTGGAACACCTCCACCACCTCCCTGAGCAGTCTATTCCAATACCTGACCACCCTTTCAGTGACACAATTCTTTGATATATTCTACGACAAAATAATCAAGGCCTGCCCCACAGAAGGAAAAAGATTTGACAGCAACTCCCTTTCCCTTAGCAGCTGAAAGCACCACAGAAGGCCAAAAACTCCATTAATGAAAAGCAAATTCTGTCCCAGATGCCACGTCTGAGCCGCTGCACACTTGCTATGGAACTCCTTTAGCACCTCAAGTTTTCATGGCATTGCTATCTTTTGTTGTTCTGGTTTATGGTGTGAACACAAAGCCTTTCAAAAAGAAATGCCCTGGCACACAAGCACTGTTCAGCTGTGCTGTAAATCACCATGGTGCTGAAATGACACACCACACACAGCACATCAACCTGCAGCATTTCAGTAATAAACCAAACTGCAGCATTTCAATAAACCAACCACAGATAGAACTACGAATATTTAGAACACAAGACAAAGCAGCAGACTTCTGAAGAACATTGCAAATGGAAAGATTTATAAGCAGAAAAGGCAGCAGAATACATTTTTCAACAAATTTATTTCCTTTCCTGTAGATGTTTTAACTCTTTAACTAGAGACCATAAAAAAACCAGAATGGGGTTGACACCAGGGTGAGGATATCCCTGAGTTCCAGCAGCAGAAGGAAGTGACAGCAACTGCAACTGCACCTTCCAGGCACGGACTCCGGCAGCTGCTGCAGCAGAGCCCCCAGACAGCACAGGAACCATCCTCAGGTTCAGCAAGCCAAAGTATTAATTGGTATTTCATAAATGGTAAAAAAACATACCAACAGTGCAATTCACAATTTGCCAAGAGCCTGGAACAGTGCAAAGGAGCAGAAAACAAACATTTTTTCCCAGCTGGTTAGTCTTGCCTTTCCCAGGGCTGTTCACAGCCCCCGTGTTCTGTTTCATATGGAAATGCAGAACAAAAGTACACGTCGGGGTTGGGATTCTATATCCAGAACTTACACCAGAGTTAATTTATTCAGCTGGGAATTAGGGACCTTGCATGCAAATGTTGTAAAATAAAACAAAAAAAGTTCGTTGTGCAATAAAGCTTTTTAAAATCCATCTGTGGTACAGTGATAAAATGGCCTTTGGTAAGAGTTCTTTCAATCTGTCCTTGATTTTTACTGTACAGTTCTTCTTTCATGCTTATGATTTCCTCCTTATTACTTTTATGAGAAATAACTGACACCAGTTACTACTCACCTCTTTGATCAACACTTTTTATTAGTTTTGAAACCATATGTTCCCGTTAAAAATCTTCTATCTTTGCTTTTTTCCTATTTTTTCTTAGGCTTCTAAGTGTTCAGTTAAGCTGCCTGAGACTTAATTTCTTGGAAATCTTGCTAATTTTGAAGCCACGTCCTTTTAACAACATAAACTCAATAAAATTCCTGTCTTTGAAAAATTAGGACAGCATTTAAATTTTTTTTGGTTCTAAATTTGTACAACAGACCAAGAACATTAAACCAGGCGCAGGAAGGCCAGTCCCTGGCTGGGGCTCCGGGAGCCCTTTCAGAGCAGTTGTGCTGCAGAGGGTTCCCAGTGACACCACACGACTGCACATTAACAGCCCAGCAGGAGACACAGACACCCTGCTCTGCTCTTCTGCAGGTCCAGCAAACACGGGAGGACACTAAGAGGGCACAAAGTGCATAAATGGAGACATACTCAGAGGCAATCGGTGTGTATATTTTAGTTCAAAGGAAAAGAAAGTGAATTTAAGAGCAAAACAAAGTGAAAGTTGTGCATTACTTACGATATTTAGCATGGATCTCATCTATTTCTTCCTCTGTCTGGTCCTTTGTGAAGGTCAAGCTCTACAGAAATCACAAAAATGTTTGTTTTTAACAGAAATAAAAAGATGGTAAGGCAGCAGACTTTGAAATTAGAGACTTCAAACTGGAAGAAGGAGCAGTTGTCTGATTTTCTTCTCCAGTTCTCAGGTTCTCATCACAGACTTTTATACATTTACAGAATGTATCCACGGTGTCCTCCCCCAGTTCCACCGAGGCACCAGGACCAAGCCAGCCCCTGTAACACCCAGCACCTAAGATATTTCTTAACACTGTGCAACAAACAGGCTTCAGAAGTCACCAAAGTATCCAATGTCATGGGAGAACAGGCGCTATTGCCCATACAGAAGCATGGAATTTGCGAGCTAAATCCTACAGAATTCCAGGAAGTACAATATTCTCCACAGTGCCATGGAGGGTCAAAATCCTCCAGTGTGGCCAAGGGGAACATTTCTCAAGAGTTTTTATTGCAGTCAAAAAAATGCTCCTACTTAAATGGTTTGGGCATAAAGCTCAGCACTACACCAAGGACTGCCCATGACAAATGCGTCATGTGAGAAAATCAGGTTGATTATAGGATGGCATATGTGAATTCCAACACTGAGGCTGGGAATTCCCACTATAAAGCAATAGGCAAACATATTCAGTGCCCACTCTGCAGTTTCTGCTGGACACCTGTCTGCGAGAACAGAGATCAGTCACCTACATTTTCACTGGATTTATTACATTCAAGCTGAACCCGAATCTTCTCGTTCTTTTCCAGCTCTTTAACAACCTCTGCAACTGTTGGGAAATAGAAGAAAGGGTTCACTGAAACAGGAGCTGTGTAATAAAAAGCTGTAACAGCACTGAATGAAACTACCACGAATTTAAAACAAACAGCATTAGCACTCCAACAGTGAAAGCTCGGGCTCAAATCTCAGGCAAACCTGCCATCCTTACAACTCCTACTGAACCTCCCTCCTCCACACTACAGGTGTTTCTGTGGTGCACAGGCATGTCTCTCAGAAAGAGTTTCCATTTTATACTGGATGTTTCAATGAAAGATATAATAACTGCATCTACTGTTTATCTTATTTTACCCCCAGACCACCTCTGAGCGTGCAGGCTCATGGCCAAAGCCCACAGCCCACAGATGAATTACAACCTACCCCAACAATTACGTCAGATATGTTCAAAGCCTATAAACAGATATAGCTGTGTTTCTTAACATTTAACAAGAGCCACAGCTATGCAGGACATTGCACAGTTTATTTTGACATTTACTTTTACAAATCTGTTTCTGCACTTCATCATCTCCACAGCACTGCCAGGTAGCTGCAGGCAGTTATCAAAACAAACACTTTCACCAGACAGTGAAGCAGTCAGAGAACAAAAGCTTAGTAAGGAGGAAAACCTGTTCCAAACTGGTTTAAGCAAACTCCTGGAATTTGGCACCTCTGCTTCCTCAGAAGCTTAGCTACTCCTGTTACATAGTGACCTCAGGCTCACTGCTACTACCCAAAAGGCATGTCTGCATCTTAAGTGTGAGTTTAATAATTCACCCTTTGTGCACAGGGTTTAAACAGAGGAAGAGCTTTGCATTATTTAAGGCAGAGCAGCTGAATTCCACTGAACACACCCTGGAACTCTTCCTTTAGCCTGGAGGAACAAGGCAGAGATTTGGAGCCATTTCACCATAAGCAGCAAGTGAAGAATCCCCCCAAGTACCCCCCACTTGTTAAAGGAGTATTTTGCATTAACCTTGATTTACAAAAGATAAATTCTTCCAGCTCCAGTTCCCCCAAAACATTCAAACCAGAGTTCCTCCTGCCCTGAGAGCCAACAGAAGGGGAAATGCAGACAAATGGGTTGTGACAGCAACAACTTCCTTGCAGCTTCTCACTTACCTGATTTGGGATTTAGGGAATCACACTGAGCATTGTACATGTGCACAAATTCCTGGTGTCTCTTAATGAGCTGCTGACGGGTCCCAGAGGTGGACAGACCATGTTCCTTGAGCTTCTTCTTCAGATCTCGATCCGACAGCAGGTTATAAACAACTTTAGACATCAGCTTCCTTTTGTGAGCAGAACTGCTAAAGGAAAAGGAAACAAACTTAATTTATTATTCGTGTGAAAATCAAAATCCTGACAAAAATTTAAGGGCACTCCACCCACTCGAGACAAAACACACCTGCAAAAAAACATGGGCTTTTCACCCTAGTGCTGGCCATGTCTTACCTGAATCAGCAGAAGTTTCAAAAGCATTAAAACCTCAAGACAAAACTTGAAGTAGGAGATTTTTCAGCTTTCTGGGAAAACAACTTTCAGAAAAATAGTCATGTACCTGAAGGTAGCAGTTTCCAGCTAACAGAAGGGTGGTTTAGTGACACAGAAAGTGACATTAAAGAGAATTAACAATGCTCTCAAAGGCATGACATCTAAGCCCAAAATTTACTCCTTCCCACTGTCTTCTGTCAGAAGAATTCGACATTGCTGACACAGCTGGGGAAAATAATTACAGGAAACTGCCAGATGAAATTCAAGACTGTAACTTTTCTCTCCTATAACTTTTGTCACCTAAAATGAGCAGAACAGCTCCTTCAGCACAAATTAGCTCAGGCTTCCCTACACCTCCTGGTGAGATACTCTCAAACTAGGAAACAAAGGGACCAAAACCCATCAAGTGCCTTGCTCATCTTCTGCAACTGCAATAATTTATTAGTTACAGAGGAACAGCATGTAATGAGACACTTTTTGCTCTGCAGCAAAATAAAGTTCAGCTGTACTGCTCTGGATTAGAGTGCAGTTAACAGCTTTCCACAGTGAAAGCAACAGATTTATTTCAAAACTATTCAGCACATTCAACTTATCACATTGAAAATAAATTTCAGGTTGAAAAAAAATGCTTAGAAAAAATTGTTATTAATTCATTTGCTCTCATCCAGCCCCTTGTGGCATAGCTGGCAAAAAGAAGATGGATTATCACAATACACTCTTCAGGGAAACTTTTTTCACATTCTTTTGGGAAATATAAAAAATGTCATTGAATAATTAAATCTTCTGCAAGTCCTGCAGAAGCTTGGTGTGTATTCCAGTTCACCAACAGCATGACCTAAAGAGTGCCCCCAGCTTTGCCAGCAGCCACAGGAAAACAGCTCACAGCAGGTTTGGATTTGAATGTTGGCGGGTTTTGCCACCTTTGAGAAGTGCAGTGTTCTCTAGGAACACACACACGTTGCAATTACCCCTGTGCAGGTTTGGGGGGCTACATTAGCAGTTCTGCCGAAATGCTGCTCAGCCATGTGCTCCTGGTTTGAGAATAAACAGAGCTCACATTCCTCAGAGAAGCACTAGGGATGTGCTGTTACTGGAACCAAACATCACACCAGAAACCACACACTGCTGGGAGCCAGCATTTACCCCAGAGAGCCCGTCCCGAAGGGGCAGTGTCTGGCATGACACAGACTGAGGGGCTAAGCAGCCTAAAGACAAAATAAGCAGAATTTAAAATCCCGTTAGGGACATAAGCTTGACACCAAGGAAAGATCTGGCTTTTATTTGCATTTATTAAGAACAGAGAAAGTACTAAAAACATCCCAAATGGAAATTAAAATGTAACATCACATTTCAATATTAATTTATGATTTTTTCAACTTCAAAGTCCTTTAGCTTATATATTGCACTTTAAGCACAACTGGGAAAAACAAGAGCTTTAACATAAAATTACTTTCTAATTCAAGTTTTGGAGGACTTGGAAAAACAAGCATTGCAGTATAAGCCCCTCCCATTTCTTCAGTCTGACCGGTCAGAAATAATAACAGCCTACATTTCTGCTGTAAGTAAAACAAACTGAAACCTTCATTTCTGATGTGAATGTGGCGACCGTGACCAATGCTGGGGCAGAGGCACAAAGCCAAAGGAATGCATTAATCTTATGGAAATTAAGATCTTCAGGAAACTTGAACAGCCTCACAGTGAGGACAGAAAGGTGCAATTTTTATTCTTTAACTTGACAACTATTGAAGCAAATGTCTCTTGGCCCACCTGATGTGAGGGAAGTGATTCATTCACCAAGTGAAAAATGGGAATTGGTGTTACCCAAAGGGAATGTTAATGCCAGGGAGCAAAAGAGTGACAAGAACAATGCACAGAGTAAGGGCTGCTCCCTGCACTGAATTCTTTAAAGCACTGGCCAGCGTTTTCTTGCCATTAAAAGCCAAAAAGCAATTCTACTGGCAATCCACATGCTTTCTGGAGAGGGCACAATGCCCACAGTATTTCATAGTGCTCTGTGCAGCAGGTAAGCCAGAAACAAACACAGCCCACTGCTATTATACCCCAGCAACTAAGAGTAATTTCAGCAGTGCACAAAACCAGCCACATGCACAGGAAAGTTCTTAGAGCTGTTCTTACCTTCGGAGGCTGTCCTTCTTCTCCTCTCTGGTCAAGCAGCTATCCAGATGTTTGTTTATATACTGCTCTGGAATAGCAACCTCACAAACAGGACATTCCACTGAAAGCAAGCGAGAAGGAATTTACTCGTGTGGATGTAACAGCAAAGAGCAAATGTTTTCATCCGAGAAAATAATTGCTGATTGAAGAAAATGAAAATCCAGAATTCCAAATGTCTTGTTTGAAAAGATCGGGCATGTCTATAGAGAATCTTCCTTTTAAGCTTTCATTTTCATTCCAGAGCACTGAATTCCCTCTCTATGTAATATCAGAGGGGCTCTCATCTTCCCTGCAGACAGATGGAATGAAACCTCTAATAAAACCTAAACTAACACACATCCTTCAAGAAAATCCAGGGGCTAACAGAAACAGCAGCAGATTTCCCTGCTAATGCTTTCCACTTTTGCAGTATTACACTCCTAAATAAAGGAGGCTGCTTCTTTTTGATAAAACACTACAGCACCAGTTTTATTCTTGTTAACATCGTGTTCCCAATGTATGGCTCTCAGGACAGTCAATCCACTAGTTAACTCAGCCTCACAGGAATCCCATGATCCAGCCAGGGCCCCCACTCATTTCTGGATTCTGTGCCTGGGCTCTGAGGCTCAGGAACATCCCACGGCAACGGCCCACCCCACTCAATTACTCCTGCACCATATCTGCAGGAGGCACCTATAAACACTGCCTGTAAAGGCAGACAATAAACAGACTTAAAACATTCCTCTTTAGCAATCAGACTACACAAACAAAAGACTAATTTTGAATGAACAGAGAGTCTTTAACTAACATCCTCCGTGTCAGTGTGAGGGAAGTCAGCTCTGATTTAAACAAAACAAAAACTAACCTCTGAAATGTTGGTTTTTCACAACTGTGAAATGTTGTGGGATTTGAGAGTTCTCTGGTACTATTGCTCTGCAATTCCTGACTCCCAATCACATCATATTCCAAAGGTTAAACACCCCAAACAGCTGGGACAGTAACAAAAACCAAGACAGGTTTCCCATGGCTCCTTTCCTGGCTTTAAGAAGCCAGGAAAATCTTTAAGAAGGATTTACCCAGCTAATGAATCAATATGAACTTCAGAGCTGAATAAATTGTTTAACAAAAGAACAGATAAATTTGAACTAATAAGAACCAGGGTTGTACTCATACATGGCCTTTTATTTTAATTTAGGCTTTTAGCTGGGTCAATAGGATGACTGCCAGCACGTCAGGACTAAGAGGATTCTGCCACTTTATTGTGGATGATTAGTATAAAGGGGCATTTTCATGCTTCCAAATAAATTAACCTTAACCCTGTGGAATTACAGAAGAATAAAGCAGATGACTCTTTTGGAGAGTGTATGAACAGGAATATTAACAGAACTGCTGCCATGTTCCCTTTGAGTTTGGACTCACCCCTCAAATAAAAAGCATGTTATAAAATAACCTGCATCTGGGTACTCAAGGACACAAGGGCAGAATGAATGCTGGTGTCTGTCTAGTCATCAGGGGGAAGGAGAAGAGAAATTGCTTCACTTTTACTGAGTAAGTCTGTTGCACAACTATTGTTTTTTAGCATTGTTACTCAAAGCAAAGGAATCTCTAAGTGCTGAATTCCCTTTAATTCCTTGTCAGCAGCCCAAGCTTCCCCATCAAGAACATGCTTGGAGCAGAGCATGGGCCAGTTAAAGGGGAAGGAGCTGAACATGCCAACAGGGATCAGAACCAGGCAAAGAAATGGGATGAATGCCACATACTGAGGGTCCCCTTACACACACAGCCGTCCCCCTTGGGGGAAAGAGCAGGGCATAACCAAAACCTAAACAACTCACCTTTCTTGACTCCTTTTACCACAGATGTAGAAGGCTTTTCATGACTTTCAGTGGACTCAGGACTCTCCTGTGATCCCACTTCATTGTCTCTATCATCAGCCTCTGCAGCAGTGCTATGAAGGTCATGGTGTCCCTCAGTTTTGAAAGTCACCTGAGCAGTCCCTGCCAGGTCCCCTGCCTTTGTCAAGGTGCAGACTTCATCCTTTCTCAAGAAACTGTCAATCACTGGCACCTCTTTTGAATCTGGCAGAGAAACAGGAGTGCTGGCGTGGCTCTGGGCAGCTGGACGCCTGCTGCAGGCCAGTGGGGATGGAACCGCCGGAGCATCCAACACCAACTGGAACAGCTGCTGTCTAGAAGCACCCAAAAAAGCATGCAGTTATCTACATTGGACAGTGCTGGGGATTTCTGGAGAAACAAGAATGCAAACAGATGGAGTTTTTTCCCCATTCCTTCCTCCCTCTCCTCCTTGCTCACACACAGCATCTGGGAATTGCCCATCCCACAGGAACCGGACCAGGAGCCAGCCAAGCCTCACCACACTCTGCAGAACCTAAGCACTATCTTCCTGATTCCAAACTAAGTAAATTGCATTTTGCAAATGCAATGAAATGCCTCCCAAACGTTACATGGAACACAGTAGAGACCCAAGAGCTTTCCCCCTTACGTGGACAGAAGACCATTTTCAAGCCAGAGCACCTCGAACAAGGTGCCACCCAGCTGTGACAGAGGCTCCTGGAGCCAAGGGCTCAGCAGCAGCCACTGTCACATTCCATTGCTTAGCCAGCACATGCTCTGTAGCCAAATGCTGTGGCTTTACAGCTCTGATGTGACACACTGCACTGCCGCTGAGGTGACAAAGCCCGTGAAAGCAGCACAGCTGTGGCTCCTCAACTTGAAAGGTTTTTAACTGGGGAACACTAAATAACAGCTGAAATAATTTGGATTCCCATTCCTTTAAAAGGAGAGGACTGTGACTGATATTCCTACAGAATGTGCACACCATAGAATTCTTTCTTAGAGCACTTCCCTGAAGCCCCAAGGCCCACTCCCCAAGGAGAACCAGCTCACTTCACACACAGGGTGTTGTCTTCACATGAACAGGACAGAGAAATCTGAATAGAAATTTCAGATTCTCTAGTAACAGTTGGCTCAATAAAATACAACCTCATCTAAAACAGAAACTGGAAAAACAGTACAAAACTCCATCTATCCTAACAATAACTTAATAATGAACATAGCTTTAATTACACCACTGATCTACAAAAAAATCCTGGGAGCTTTTCCTCGTATCAAAAGATGAAGACTTAGGAATAGACTTTCCGAAGCGATCTGATCTTGGCACAGAATCAGTGGAAAGAACACCAGGATGAGAACTTGAAATTTTTTTTGCCAAAACACACTACACTCTTTTTTTGATGGAAAATACAGAAAACTCTAGTACTGAATGCAAAAGAGGAGAGATCAGTCCCAGGCTAGCTTTTCCCAGAATGTGGGATTTTTGGGCCCATGAGCAGCTTCCCTGGCTGGGTGATGACATCTAGTGGTCCCACCCCACAGATGGAAGAGCTGGGACACAGCCCTGAGCTCTTGGGCAGCACTTTATCACCTGCCACAGCTCCCTCAGCCCCAGAGTGAATGACTCAAATTCCTGGTTATTCAGAGATTTGGACAGGCATGACTAGACTGGAAGACTCATCCATCATTCAGAGAGCCCAGAGAAAGCATGGAACGATGGGGAAGTCCAACCTCTGCATCACCAGCCTGTCCAGCTCACCTGGAAACCAATTCTATGGCAAACCTCAATTCAACACAATTTTCAAGCAGCTCTGTGTTTCATGTGGTCTTCATTGTTATCTAAGATACTCCCCAGAACTGCACAGACTGATATCAGTTCTGAGAGGTCCCAGCAGACACAATTAACCTTCCTGGCACGAAGCAGTAACAGCTGACAAAGCTGAGTTCGTGAGCACGACCAGCACCTCTCCCTTTAAAGGCTGAGAGATGAATTAACCAGGTGTCAGAGAGTCCAGATCTGCTGTTGTAGCCAGTACCCAAACAGTCCTGCGAGACCCATCCTCCTTAATCGCTGGGTCAGGTCAGGACAGGGATTTACCCTGCTTCTGTTTAACTAACAATGGATGGTTTAACACCCTCCCCCCAGCACCCTCCCTCTGCTTCAAAAACAGCACTAACAACTTGCCACCTTTTTTCCTTTGGATCTGTAAGACCTGAAAAAAATATTTCAGTCCTTCATCAGGAACACAGTTCCCATTTTACGGTCCCTTTACTTCTCCCTTGCCAAAACAGTAACGAAGAGAAGTCATTGGGAATTTAGTGCTTCCACATAAATAAATTCCAGGGAAGAGCTGCAGTTGTGAATCTTCCTAGGAACAGCTCACACAGGACAGTCCTAACTGCACTAAAGGCAATGCATCTCCTTGAAACTCCTTCTGCATTCCTGCTGGAGGTTTAATCAGTGACAGCACCTGCTCTCTCAGCACTCAGAGTCGATGTGTTTATTCCTGTGAATCACTACCTGTCAAGTAGTCCCGATTTGGAAACTAAGATATAAACCTGAAAGTAAAAGCATATTTTATTTCCCTATGTACGAAGACAAGCAGAGATCCTTGTTAGTAAGGACCACTTTCCTACCCGTGCAACTGTAACTCTAATTTCTATTGCTAAATTTTCTAACAAGGTGATGTAAAGACTTACAAATTTTATCAAAATAATCTCTTTATTAGAGGACAATGAAATTAATTCTTTACACTTCACACAAAACTTTACACTTAGTTTTGAAGACACTGGTCCCACTGCAACTGATAGAGGTTCACAAAGGACAGCAGGCACAGATACTGCTCCTCATCTTTCTCTCCTGACCTGTCCAGAGCCAGGAATTCCATCCCAGAGCACTGGCAGGTGAGGGAAAACAAAACTGCTCCTGTCAATGTCTCCCCTGAGCTCCTGTGCCCCTCACATAGGGCAGTGTCCATTCACACCCACTACAGCCTGGTCAGAACTGCTCCTCTGCCTTTCACACTGAATGAAACATCGCTGGGCCATAAGGAATGACAGGACACCTCCACTTTCACTGGGAAACAGGAGAGCCCACTCCCTGGATGGGGAGGGAGCAGCATTCCCACACATCACCCCAAGCACATCCACAACAGCTCATCCTGCAGACACTCAGGCACAGAGTGTAGAGAGTAAGGGCAGAGTATAAACGGGATCAGCACTTGGTCCTGGTTGGAATGATTCGTATTCCCTGCACACACGCTGACCTTGGAGCACAGCTTACACTCTAAGTAACACCAACATTACCATTTTCTTTCCCTCCAGGCCTGACTTAAGAAATGGGTTTGCACTTTGTGAAATGCTGAGATGATTTAAGGCCTAATTTTCATGAACACTAAACCGCCCAAGGCTCAAAGTCAAGTCAGGACAGACATCTCTGAAATGTGCTGAGCTCTTCAACCCCTGGACTTTGGATTTGTTTTGGGGAGGGCCAAGGGGAAACAAATCAGATGGGGAAGGAGGGGGGAGACAGAAGATTTGTCCTATACCAACATCATCAGGGCAGAAAGCAGCAATGGGTTATGATTTAATGACACTTGTCCCACACATTGCTCTCTGGACAAGCCGTGTCCCCTCAGCTCAGGGCATGGGCAGAGCAAACAGCCCGGGGGTGCCCAGCACACTGCTCTGATGGGTCTGCCTCATTAAAGCAGTTATTAGTGAGCCTTCATCGTGGGGCCTTTCCCACCCAGCTCCAGAGCAAGCCCTGTGCCAGCTCCCTCCCACCCAGAACGGAGCAGGGGACGGGGCACCACCATGCTATTGATCAACATGGGAGGAATTGACTGAACTCCCAGTCACACAAGGAGAGGTTATTAAACTACTCTGGTAAGATTTATACTGCTCCATTAAAGCAGCCAAAGAAATTAATGTTTAAGATTCAATATCATAATGGATCCAAGTCAGCACTCTACTTGTTCTCTACAAAATTAGACATTACCAAAAAAACAGTAATCCATTTATCACTAGGAAGCACCAAAGACAGAGTTCAAGCTAAAACAATGGACCTTTAGGATTTAAATTATTCCAATAAATCACTTCAATCTAGCAGTGGTCATATACAAGAGTAGATCTATCTACATTCTGTGGTCCTCATCACAGAAAAATTCTTTCAAGAAACAAAGCCATTAACTGAACTCTGCGTCCTGTCACTTATGAAGCCAGTTCTCATTGACTTCCAGCTCCAAGTTAATTTCAGAGAAAAAAATGAAAGTGTATTTGTCTCCCAAAGACACATGAATACCCACAGAATCCCCAACAAATCACTGAGCTGCTTCTTACCAAAACAAAACAGACAGATAATACAAGGAACCTCACGCATTTACTGTGGTGAGAACTTACCAAGTCAAACTCATTCTGTTGTTCCTGTCTTTTGAAGGGGTAAAATAAAAAAATTAATAAAACACGAAAGTAGCTAAGAAATCCAGGTGAAAGCAGAGCATCCCATTACTTCTCTTCCCCAGGAAAACTCACATTTGTGGTCCTTCAATACCTACTTTTTTCCCAGCCAGTGACTTCACCAAGAGAATTCTCTTGCAAGTTGATTGTTATCACTGGACAAAATCTTTTTGTTCAAAATTTTCCCTGCACACCTAGCAAGGATTTTAGTAGAAAATCTTTAATACCATTATTTTTCCCAAGGAATTCTGACATATCTGCTTGACTTCCTGCACACTGGAAGAGACTGCAACTTACAGGGCAGTTAGGCAGAACCAGCACCAAAATAAGATTGTAGAGCCTCCACACATCACCAAGTGGGCAGTAAACTTCAGCCAGAACACTGTAGGATTTCTCCAAGAGTGCAAACATCCATCTTTGACAATGTTTCTGGGACATCACAATTTTTTTGCTCAGTCCTCACACCACTGCTCTCCAAGGACTCCAAGCCTGGTCACACACAGGCAGTCACTCCTTTCCAGCTGCCAAACTAGAGAGAGTAGTCAGAAAATAACATAAATACCTTGCAGAACTGAAGCTCTTCACTAGATCATCTAATGTTCGGTTGTTTTTCAGGTCAGATTCTGAGACTGCCTATCGGAAAAGAAAGAGAGAAAAAGCAAAAAAAAAACCAAAAACAAACAAACATTCAAATGCAGTGAAAACAAGTGCCCAGAAAATGTTCAAGTGATCAATAACTTGCTTCTTGGATCAGTGACTCAACTACCCCCACTACAGTGCTATGAAAACGAAGATGCATAAAGGGTAAATATTTTTTCCTGAAAAATATCATATTAAAATAACTGCCTGAGAACTGTAAGTCTGAAAAATTAGGGTAATGGATAAAAATGAAGTATAAAGCCAAAGGAACAAAGCCCAGTGTACCCAGGCTCCAACAATGGTTTATCGTAGCACAGGTCTAATTATTTTGAAAACCAAGGATTTTATGAAGGTGATAAGAACATTAAGCAAAGCATGAAAACTGACAAAGGGAAATGTTAATCTTCTGATTATGGAATAAAAATATGAAATATGAGATGACTTTGCACGTTCAATTCATTCTTTTGAAACAATTTCTGATTTTTATCTCTCTGTTTCTCTGCTCTTCTTTTTAACAAAGTTTCTATTAGTTTCTCTCATACCAATACCTGTGAGTTTTAAGCAGGTGGCTGTAAAATGTACTTCCAGTAGTCTGCACTTGTTTGGATGTTTAAAAACTGACAAAGCTACAAATAGATCCATTTTCCAGTCTTGAAAAGTCTCATCTGTTTCATGCTTTGGAACACAGACCAAAATTACTCCTATTTTGCCAATATTCCTGAAGCACCATTCACTTGTTTGAGTTACTGTTCTTAACCACCTTCAGGAGGTCGATAAAGCCCAATTGGCTTCAGGAAAAAAGTTAGATTAAGGCTTAGAAAAAATTGCATTCCATGTTCTTTAATCAAAAAAGGGCTTCAAGTGAGATCCTAATAACAACCACCTGCAAAGCAGCCTCAACCTGCCTCCAGTGCTCTGCACATTCAACCCCCTGCTCCTGGCAAACACCTCCCCTCCCCAGAGCAGAACAGAGCCCTCTCATGCCCAAGAAGGCTACACCAACCACTTCCAGGACTAGGAGGTTTGTGAACACTTCTAAAGACTCCCTGAGAGATGAAATGAGGCAACTCAAACATGGGAAATTTAAGTGCCTAAGTTTCAGCACTCCTGGTTTAAATGTTGGTATATTCTGACAAATTAATATTAAATGTTTTGTGAGAGATTGTGTGCACAGCCCTGAGCCAAACCCCAAGCTTGATGCTCCATCCACTTCTGCCTGTGCTGACAGAGTACACCTCTGAAACAGAAGAATTCCAGCTGTAAGAACATCCCACTTCGCTCAAACAGCTGCTCACCAAAAGGAAAGGTGGTAATGTGATCAGAATTATTTAGCACAGTCAAAAGAGAAAAGCTCCTGAGATTTGAAACAAACAAACAAAACCCAAAAACAAACCAACAAAAACCCCACAAGCTGAGGGGGAAAAGAAAGCACTTAAAGCACTTACCACACAGCATGTCGGACACTGAGTTTTGTAGGACAAAAACTTGCGGATACAAAGAGAACAATCTGGAAAAAGGAAATGCATCATTTTGAAGAAGGCATTCTTCCAAAGGCAGTTCCAAGTCCTTACTTGTGTATTTTCTTATTGTACAATATGTGCAAGCCATTCCACAACACAGCAACATTGAAAACACACCATCTTTCCATGGAATTGAGATAATCATTGTAGAAAAAAAAACCCCAACATATTTTATGCAAACGTATTTCAGTACCTAATGTCAGTCCCTCTGTCAAAAGATGATGTTCATTTCCATTTGTTTCCCAGTACAAGACAAGAAAACCTTAGTCAGCCACCACCACTAAAGCCATGCTTGCACTGCTCACTCCCTCCCACACCGGGTTTTTGACTAACGTTGGATCACTTTCATCTTCCTGCACAGCCCCAGACATCCTCTGTCTCCTCTTCTTCCCAGGCTCTTCTGCCCCTTTCCAAAACCATACCAACTTGTTAGTGAAGGAAAAGGCTAAAAGGAATGGAAGCCAGCACTGGAAGACTGAGAGACAGCTTAATGTTTCCCAGGGAAAGCAAATCATGTCATCATCACAGGATGGTTCAACAGCCCCTGTGGTGAAACACGCCATAACCTTCATTTTGTCACAGTAAATTTCTGAAATTGTTCTACTTTGTCAACTTATCTATGAGCTTTCAGAGCCACTTAAAGATATAAAAAGTCTCATCACTCTCCAGTACAACAGACATTCACTCGCTAGATCATTATGGGTCAGAGTCTCGGCTCTTAACACAGCAGCAGCTCCCAGAGCAGATTTATATTTCATAGACCCTCTGGGAATGAGTCTGAAAAGCAGCAGGAGCATTAATTAATCACAGACTGGTTTGGGTTGGGAAGCCCCATCCAACCTGGCCTTAATGCACCAATTAACACTTAAACCCACAAATCTAGCTAAATACTCAAAAGTTACTACATATATTAAGAAGTCATAAGGGGTGGGAAATCCGTAAAAAAAAAGAAATTAACTTTAACTGTATGAATATGAATGAACTGGCAGATCCAGCCTGCTGACATCTGACACACCCATACCAGCCTGCAGACAGAGCTCATCCTCCCATACCAGGGTATAAGAAATCCCAGGGCCACAGTTCCCTCCATCCATGCTAGAGAAGACACTCACCTTCAGCTGCCTTTATTATGTGAAAAAAATATGGATGGCACATCTATTCTGTCAGTAATGACACAGTCCAAACCACCAGGACAGTTAAACAACTACTGTCACATGAGCTACTGAATGCTCCCAGGCTCCCAAGAAGGAGCAGAGGAGGAATTTTAAGTAGCCACAGGTGCAAACACATTACAGAGACATCTAGAAACCCTGGAATAGATCATTAAGAAAATGAGAGTCAGCAGAAAGTTTTGCAAGCAGACATACTTCATTTTCATCCATTCACAAACAATTACTCATTAAAGCAGAGGGCTTTTGGCTCCAGTTGTCCAACTTCAGTTGACTCAAGAGATTACAGAGACGAGCAATGGAAAATACTGCAAGAAATCTTGAGCTATTGTAGAAAACTTGGACCTTCTGTGACTTGCATGGGGAAATAAATTGTGTAATCTGTTTAAAAAAAATGCAGACAGATTCTTTCCAAAGTTAAGGGCCTCTGAACCCCACTGTGTCACCAGTGAGTAGAGAATTTTCAGTGTTCCCCACCACAAGAATACTGGTTTCAATGGTGAGAGTTTTGCCAAGCTAAACTAAACTTCACTGCCAAACTACAATGACCCCCTTCATGGAAGGAAGGGGAAGTGCTACAGTTTCTGAAGCAAACAATTACAAGCTTTTATTTTGACATGAGAAAAGCTAACATACTCCCCTCTAATCTGGCTTCCAGCAAACTGCTTGGGTCCAGGTTCCAACAGATATCAGCCCGAGGCAGGCGGAGCAGCACGGAAAATTTTAGCTCATAATGCTCTCCACATACAACTTTGTTCCACCCTCAAGATGTTATGGAAGATATTTAAATGGAGACTTGTAGAAATAGGTGGTGTTTAAGTGCATTGATCCAGATGCCACGTGTTTATGCTGCAGCAGGAACTGCACGATGGAAGGTTCTGGCTGCTTCCATCCCAAGGAGAACCACAGAATCCTGGAATAGTTTGGGTTGGAAGGAACCTTAAAGCCCATCCCATTCCACCCCCTGCC
>JAYRBT010000023.1:605265-617841 GCA_036023395.1 Myiotriccus ornatus | reverse complement strand
CCCCAAGGCTGCCAGAGCTCCAGGAGGGTTTGGACAACGCTCTGAGGGACAGGGTGGGATTGTTGGGGTGTCCTGTGGAGGATGATCCTTGTGAGTCCCTTCCCGCTGAGGATACTCCATGATTTTGCGATTCCAACTAAGGTAACTTTTCATCAGGCATTTCCACACCTTTTCTCCCCTGTGTGCCTCCCACCTCTGGAGGAGCTGAAATAACACCACTGGTCTCTTGTGTATTCCATTTGTCTGTGGAACTCCCGTGAACATCTGATGGATGGAATAGGATTCTCACAGCTCCTGTGCTCAGCTGATGGATTCTCAGCTGCTGTGATCAGCTGTTTACTCAGGGCACGGATGAGATGTGTATCTCAGTGCTCCCATAACATGGGCCTGAGAGTCTTCATCCGTATCTCCCAGGAGATGCTAATTTAAAACACATCTGAGACACCGTGTGGGTGAGAGTTGGAAATACGCTCGCCCACCTCACTCCCTCCTCAGTCACCAGGCAGGCAGTGATGGGGGCTGAGTGCTGCCGTGGGCTGTCAGGAGGTCTCATAATTGCTGTGGAGTTCGGGGAAATTAACACACTGCCCGAGTCACGTAGGATAAAACTGCAAAGCAAACTGCACTATCTGGGCGCAGTTCTGATTTCTGAGGGCAGGTACTGACCCAGGCTGTGCCCATCACACTGGGGGCTCGCTGACCCCACTCCTCTGGCAGGTACTCTGGCACACTCTACAACTCTACGCACACTTACAGTATTCCTGTGCATTAAATTTGTTGTAGCAGAGGTTTTTACACACACACAAAGCACATTTACCCATTTTTTATAATAGTCTACGGAACAGTAACACCTCCCTTTACTGCCTTAGTTTCACAGGTCTGAAACAATTTTGCAGCAACTGAAACTGTGTGTATGTGTGCTTGGTTTTTCCTACGAGTTTGTTTGTAGTAGTGTAATTTTCATGCTCTTGCTCCTGATCTGTGCTAGTCTGATTCCTGAATTGGATAAAATCAAGCCAAGCTCCCTGAACTGGCACTCAATGGCTATATATACATATATAGCTATATAAAAGGTGTTCCATGACCCACACAATGGGGAAGGTCAGAGGAAATTATCACAATGGTCTGTGCTAGCCTTGAGCACTATGAATCTCTGAATTTGAATGGCTCTGATTACTGCCTGCCCATTGCCAAAAGTGCTGGAATTTACAGAATAGTGTCACTTAAGTGCCTGTTCTTTTCACCTTAAGGAATCCATATCTTTTCTCTGTGAGCTGTGACAAATGAATGTATCAACCTCTTGGAATTTTCTGTTCTTTCCCTTCCCTCACACACGTGGCCACTCTCAGTCCGGGTTCACACATATGTATCAGACATGAGCTTATTGGGTGGGAATTAACTCACCCCCCCCAGGAATGGGTACAGGGATGCAGGTTCATTCATGCAGCAACATGTTTATTTTTTATTTTGGACTGATGAAGAGCAAAGAGCAGGGAGTTTACAGCCAAGCACCATCCATACAGACCACTACTGAATAAAAATGCAATTTAAATTATTTCCACTGTAAAAGCACCATATATATATATATTAAAAAAACCCAACTTGGAACACCTGTGCTTTCACCTGAATCCTGTACAATGCTGAAGCTGGAGAGCATCCACCCCTTAGGCCATGTGGTCAGATGATCCCCCCAGCCTGTGGGGCAGAGCCTGGCTATCTGTGGGCATTTTCTCATGGGGATGAAGTCCCACCACAGGAGAGGCACTGGGAAGCCTCTCAGAGCCTTCAGCCCTGCTGCACTGCCTGAGCACTTGGCCGGGCAAAGCACTGCTCAGCTGGAGCCTGGTTGAGCATGAGGGTCCCAGGGAGCAGAACCAACCCACAGAGTCCTGACGAGGGAGGACACTTGTCCTCACTGTAGGAATGCTTCCCACTGTTTTATTGGCACTTTGGGCTTTGGTGTAGCAATACTAAACTGATTTATTTTGCTGAATGACCAAGTTACAACTTGTTATTATACACAGAACACCAAACATATCCCCTCCTCCCAGGCCCCTGAAATGCTCATTTCAGTTAAAATACCAGGAAGTCCCAACTGCATTTCCATAAGCTTGTTGCCCTATTCTGTTAGCAGAGAAATGTGTGGAAAAGCTTCGTAGGAAGTGTAGTAGCCTGACACAAAGAAAATCTCAAAAAGCAACTTATTTTCATATGTTCTATTGAGACAAAGAAAATATTTACGTGAAGTTTTACATAATTCCCAGCTGGTTGTGCACAACTTAATAATGTAAAGAGTGTTTATTCCCCCGTGGTGCCCAGTGCCATGTGCAGAACTGTTGTTTTTCTCTGTGCTCCAACAGACAAACGACTCCTCCTCAGCTGCCCTTCATCCACTGATCTTAAAACTAAAAAATAACACTCCACCTAGGTCTGCCTCACATGTCTGTGTGTCCCTGGACATTCTTCATTATAGATATATAAACACACCAGAGAAAGAAGCCTCTGGGACACCAGCGTGTAGATTGGATGAAAATCTGTAGAAGAACATACTGTACTTCAAAAAAGAATTAAACCCCAAACCAGAGAACATTTTGAGTTAATTGTTTCTAAGTATTTTCAGAGATTCCTTAATATTTAAAGCAGTGGAAAGTTTCTCATCATGTCATTCCCAACTGGAGAAGCGAAGAGCCTGAAACCATGGGTAAGATTGCCCAGAAACATTTAACACTGACCTTGCTCTGCCCTTGTGTTAAAGTTGGCAGCCATTTATTGATTTCTACAGGACTAAATTTAGTCTGATGTTGAGACTTTTAGAACAAAAAGATCCCATGTTGTTGTGGTTTAACCCCAACCAGCAGCCAAGCCTCAGTAGCCACTCGCTCACTCCCCCACCAGTGGGATCAGAGAGGGAATCAGAAGGGTAAAAGTGAGAAAAAAACTCATGTGTAGGTATAAAGACAGGTCAGTAGGTGAAGCAGAAGCCACATACACAAGCAAAGCAAAGGAATTCATTCCCTGCTTCCCAGGGGCAGCAGGTGTTCAGCCATCCCCAGGACAGCAGGGCTCCATCACACATAACAGTTATTTGAGCAGACAAAAGCCATCACTCCAAATGTTCCCCCACCTTATTTACTGAGCATGACTTCATATAGTATGGAATACCCCTTGGATCAGTTGGGGTCACCTGTCCCAGCTGTGTCCCCTCCCAGTGTCCCACACAGCCCCAGCCCCCTCCCCAGTGTGGCCATACGAGGGGCAGAAAAGGCCTTGGCTCTGGGTAAGCCCAGCTCAGCAATAACAAAAACATCTCTGTTACAATCACTGTGTTCAGCACAAATCCCAAACACAGCCCCATACCTGCCACTGCGAACAAAAGTAACCCTACCCCAGCCAAACCAGGCACAGGACTGGAGCAGCCAGACGATGTCCCGGAGTGCTTGTGAGGGGTGTGGGCCAGCCCTGTAGTATCTGCTGTATTTTTGCACATGTATAATTCACTGTGATCTTTAAAGACAACAGACTGCAGAGGTGGATTCAAAGCTGCTGGTTTTGTCTCTGTGTCATTAGTTTTTGGCTAAAAGCCTCTGGTGTAATGACAATCCCACCACCCCACTGCCACTTCCTTGGTAAGCCAGCGATGCCAAGAGCCTCGGTCACTGCCTTCCAAGCACAAAAGACCACAGGGAAATGCTAACAACCTTTCACTAGTCAAAATGCTCCCAGCCCGTGTGCTGAAGTGTATTTATCACCCCAGCGTGGTTGTGCTGGCAGGCACCCCACACCCAACCTTTGCTGCTTTGGCTGTGCCGCAGCTATACGAATATCAGGCCATTTCACACAGAAATGCCTTGAAAGCACAGACAAAATCATTTTTTCTTTTTTTTTTTTTAGTCTATTGCGATGTTTTTAGGTCAATGTAAATCAGTGAAAAACATCTTACAGAGCAGCATAGAAGCTTCCATGAAAACATCATGCGAGTTAGTGGCTGAAGGAGCCAGAAGTAATATTTAAACTTTCTCCTGGAGTGCTTGGAGACAGGCATGATGAGTAAAATGACTCTGGACATTTCATAGTAAACCAATGCTGATTGAGTTGGGCCTGACCTGAGGGCAAAATGAAATGACAGTGAATGACAGTGGCTGCTGGACAGGCATCCAGGGGAGAGAAGGCAGCAGATAAACCAGCACAGCCCTGACCCGAGACAGGGACACAGATTCAAACAATGAGCCATCACTGAATTGGCCTTTGCTGGGTTTGGCCTCCTGCCACAGCAACGCTTGTTGACGTTAGAGAGACGTTGTTTTGCACATGCAGATGCCTCCCGTTCGGACACTGATGCAGATCCAATGAATGTGATGAAAATCATGAGTAATCTCACTAGCTCTGAGTTACTCCAGTATAAAAACTCCTGCACTGGTAAGCCATGCACAGTTAGATGCAATGGTAGGTCTGTAATACCTTCCATTCTCTTGGATTTTTTCCAACAGCATATTCCATTGCCAGCTTTGTGGCTTAGAGTCTCTCTGTCTGCTTGGTTCTCAGCCTGAGTTCCTGTCTTCCACCGCCCCAAAAAGCTGAACTAGGTTAATTCAGGTTCTTACAGAAATGTGAGGATGCTGCTTCTGAGAACCAGTATGAGCAAAAAGAGCCTACAATTAGCATCCCACCCCAGGAAAGGCTAAGACCCTTCTCAGTGGGAAATGACTTTACTTTCCAGTGATAAATTTCTATTAGTGATTGGCTGTGCAGTTATTCTGTGTCTCTGGGTGAACACAATGCTCAGTGCTCTGTATCCCCTTCAGAGAGCTGTGATGGAGGTCACAGGGGCTATCAAATAGGTGACAACTTGCATTCCTATGCAGAGGAAAACTGGGTAAACCAGGTGAAATCCAAAGGTAAGTGTCAATGAGTTAATAAAGTGTTCCTCTGTTGATATTACAGTTCTTCACAGATTTAGCCTTTTTCAGCTGAAGAACTTGGAGCAGAGTTTGAATGCAAATTGTCCCCAGCCTCTTGTACTGTACAGCTGCTGATTTGCCGCCAAAATATCCATCACTGAACTTCATTCCTTCGCTAAATATTATTTGCATTGCTCTGCTGCTGTATTTATCACTTCATTGCTGCCCTCCCTGTCCCCAAACATTAAGCAGATCTCAGCCTTTGCAGTGCAGGGGTAGTGCAGCTCCCTCTGCTCCATCTCTATGCCAGGGTAAGACATTCCCCAAGCCTGCCCCTGCTCCAATGAACGTTTATTTATTACTCCCTTTAATTAGTGGAAAGTGCAAGAGAGGCTGGACAGCTTTTTACAGGGCTCTGGCTCCCTCAAGCACTTCCCAGCTCCTGTTTAATTAGCAATGTAACTTTTGCTGACAAGCCCTGTGTGCTTTCCCATGGATCATGAACTCGTGCCTCTGCACTTTCTGCTTGGAGCTGCCCAAGGGCAGAGATCCATCCAGCCTCCACCAGCCCTGTCCCTGCTCCTTAGTACACTCCAGCGGTTCCCAGCATCATCTCGCCAAGGGGCTGAGGAGTCCCAGCAGCCACTGGAGATGTATTTCCCTGGATCACAGAGCTGTGTGTCACCTAAAGCTCAGCTCACTCTGCTGCTCTTGAAACCAACAGGGTGAAACAGCCAGAACAAGAGAACTACGAACAGGCAATTTCAGCTAACGTGCAGCTTAGCCTGTTTATGCCTGGATTTATGTGTCAAGAGTGAGACTAAACAGGGGGAGAAGGAGCCATTTGTCACCAGAGCACCTGCAGAAAAAGCAGCTCCAGTCCCTCCGTGGCACTTGCAGCACAGCAGCCATCCCTGGGAGGGAGATGGATGGACACCAGTGACTCAGCCTGCAGAGAAAACTCTTCTTGCCAGGCTAGAGCCAAGATTCCAAGCCTGTTTCCACACGAGTTCAATAGAACTGAAATGTACATCTAGGGGGGAAAATCTACAATTTATAAAAAGGGTTGATTAGGACTCACCAGGCATCACCACAGCAATTTAAAGCACTTCTACTGGTGCTGCTTCTAGTTTGCCTTTCCCCTTCCTATAATTCAATCCTCCAAGTACGGACTCTCACAACAAATATAAGGACATTTCATTTTGATGAATTCAAAACAAAGTGTTTTTCTAATCAGTGTCCAATGAATGACCGAGCCCCTATCTATAACACATAATGGATTTAATACTTGTTTCCCCACCAAAAATTTCACTGAACATTTTCAGTCAGCTTTATCTGCAGAATCAGGACATATGAACTTGTGTGATATTTGCCCTTCTTGAATTTGCAGTTTAATCCAACACCTGTGCTAAGTGATTATCTGTGACTGAACAAGCAGCAGCAAATCTGGCCCCAGCCAGATGTTTGAAATGACGTCTCCCGGTACAAATACATTCACACACTAAATCATGACCTAACTGGGAAGGGCTATAATTGACATTGATGTCCCTTGGCTGTTTTGTGCTGCTGTGGCAACAAACTCTCCCATATATTTTTAAATTTACTAACCGTAGGTGCTTCGTGGTCCTGGTTTTGCCGCTCTGCTCCTGCAAGGGCATCCGCACTTACGCAGCCCTTCAGTGGGGCACTCCTTGGTCCAGGGTCCCTGGGTCCCACCAGCCTGTCTGGGAGAAAGCAGGAAAAAAGGAAAGAAAAATTAAATTGTAGGTTGTTTGTATTTCCAGGATGTTTGTGTTTCTGAGCCTTAGTGAGTGTTATAAACAGCAAAGATGACAAACAAAACTGATTTTTAAGTAGCCATTAAAGCAGCTGCTGTACACACCCCCACAGCAGGTGACTTCCAACCCACTACTGTGGGGGTGGGCAGAGGGCTGGGGTCCCCCATCAGACCCCCAGCCAGAGTGTGCAAGGGGAGCTGGATCCCGGCAGGTCTGTGCCCGGGGCTCTGTGACACAGCCAGCTTCGGGTGCCCAGCAGCCGGGGCAGGTCCTGTGCCTGCGCCCCGGGGCTTCCAGACACAGGGACCTGTTAGAAAACATACTCTGACTGATGCTTCCAAAGCAGAATCTACCACCTGGAGTTCTGACACCTTCCCAAATTCCTGCCCTGCGGACAGGGGCCTGTCGTGCTCTGCTCATGCAGCGCTGCCCAGACACCACGAATTCTGCCGCACTGCTCTGCACGGCAGGGAGGGCAAACCCGGGAGCTGCTCTGACATCTGCCTCGGGGCTTCTCCCTCCTCCTGGCCAGCACAGCCCCGACCATCGCTCAGACCAGCCACAGGGGAAGGTGAGCTCAGGGGCACAGTGGTGCCCAGCTCCTCACCCACCCCGACCCATGAGTCCGGGGTGAGACACAGTGTCAGGACGGACACCAGTGGTGAAAAACAAACCCCCTCATGTGCTGGCAGCTGAAATGCAGGGTAATTACTTAATTGACTCCATGATTTCCACGTTGGAGCAGCAGCCTGCAGCACTCAGGCTAAAAGCAGAAGCCCATTAGTAATGCTGGCAGCAGTTTATGTCCCAGGCCATGGAAAGCAGAAACCTGGAGTGTGTCCAGGTGCAAGATTTGGAGGCCCGAGAGACACCCTGCATCCATCCAGCTGCCAGGAACACTCACCTCTGCTGGACCCAGCTCCTGCAGCTCCCGCTGCTCTAACCAAGACAAAGACCCAAACTGAGAGATCCACACAAGAAAACTAGAACAAAACTCAAGCAAGGCACACCACTAAAAATTCAGCATAGAAGGGGTTTAGCCCAGTTCCCCACTGGGTGGTACTGAGCAGACTGGCAGCAGCAGCACTCCCACCAGGACACGGCTGGAGCCTTGAGCTGGGCAGGGGCCACCTGACCCACCTGAGCTTTAAATTAGAATCAGGAAGCAAAAGAGTCAGCAAAGTTAGAAAGGTGCTGCAGAGCAGCACTGCCCGAATGGGGAAGTTCTGCTGGAACGAAACCATGTCTGGGGGCCAGTTTGGCTGTGGGGCCTGTGAAACATTTCCTTGCACTTCTCCTCAGACAGACCGGCCCCCACAGAACTTTCTAGGCCCTTGCCAATACACATCCTCAAACCAAAGGGATGCAGATCCTGGGCTCTGCCACTGCATTTAATGCCGTCAGCCTTGTCCTGGGGAAGGCAGTGGCACCCCCATGCCAGGCAGGGTGGTCCAGAGGGCACAGCCAGTGTCACCAGAGGCCACCAAACCAGGCACACCCCAGGCACCACACACAGCCCAGCACTCAGCTAATTCAGCTGCCAGCACTGTGCATGAATAACCTCTGCTTTAAAATGCAGTAACTGTCCCAGTTAAGCTGACTTTGGCGGGAATAAATCCGCCCTGGCACCAGCTGGGCCGGGGACGATGGGTTTGGGCTTTGCTGCTCTCAGCTCACGGCAGCAGTGCAGTGGGGCCACAGATCAGCTGGATCCAGAGCCATGAGCAAACAGGGTGAGGGAAGGGGTGGCTGAACTTGAGGCTTGTCCCCAGAAGCCCTATGAACAATGTATAACTTTTTACAGGAAACAATCATTTATGTAAATCCCATGGACTTCACTTGCCACACTAGGGAGGAGGAAAGGCATTAGTCATGCACTAGCAGATGTTTTGACTTACGTAAGACTCAATTTTGTTCTTTCTTTTAAGAAAAAGGCTCTATCTCAGCCTGGAGCCCTCTTGAGAGCCTCCTCACTCTCTGCCATTGCCGCGGTCCCTCCAGCCTGGTGCTGCTCCACTGCGTGGTGGGGCTCTGCTGGCTTCAGCGCTTGCCCAGTCGTTGCTAAATATATTATTGTTAAAACAGCTTTTTAAAAGGGGATGAAAAAATGGATGTGATGACAATTTGAAGACAGAATTCAACACTAGTTTCATCAGTGTTCAGCAGCAGCACATAGGGGTGTGTAAAGGACAGTTACTTCTTGCCAGCTGAGACACATCAAGGGGGGAAACAAGCTCTTTTGCTTTGAGCGGTGTAGGAAGGCTTGGGCTGGTGACGAGCATTGGCCACAGCCCTTCCCTGGGGGAGTGTGCAGGCAGCACAGAGCCCTTGCCACCCATCCTGTCCCATCACCTCAGGGACTGCAGGAGCTCCCTGGAAGAGCAGCCGAAAGATCTGCACCAGCTCCCAGACGAGCTCATGCTCATATAATTTTCTGAGTGCCCCAGGCAGCTGTGTATCTTAATTAAGATATTTATCTTCATTAAATAGAACTGGACACATTTGCACATCCAGAGATGTGTCTTACTCACGCTGTTGGTGCTCGGGTGGAATTAGGAGCTGTCGGAGGGTGTCTGGCCTTTGGATGCTGTCAGGAAGGTGTTATTAGATTTAAAGGTCTGGGATAAGCTTTGCTCCGGAGCTGGAGCTCTGTTTCTAAGACACAAACGTCCATTAATTTTGCAGCATCAAGGACTACAAGCTCAAGTCTCTGGAAGATTCCTGGGGAGGAAAGAGGCATCTCTGTGGCACAGAGCAATGCTGGTTTACCTGCAATGCTTACACTGATCTCAGTGCATGAGGTATATTTAAAATCCAGAAAACTACACTTTTATCTCATGAAACACTTAAACCAAAACACTTCAACAGCTGCTGCCCTCCACCCCACCAGTAAGGGAAGTGATTCCAAAGCACAGCAGGAATGTGGTGCTGCTTTCCAGCTGAGCTGTGATCATAAAAAGGTTTCCAACAGCACACGGCTCTGCAGTATTTGCAGAAGATGGATAATGCTGCAATTCCCAAGGCTTGCTAAGGTCTGGTTTCTAATGTTTCTGTAGTGAAGCTGTAGGTGTACATTAATGGGAAATAAAAAAGTTATCAGAAGTTGGGGAAATACTCTTATTTTTCCCTCTGTGCCTGCAGCCAGTTCAGGCACAGGAGACAGCACAACCTCCCTGACGGAGCAGGCACACAGGCCTGTCTGCTCCATGTCCCACATGGAGCCCAGCAGTGGGCAGGGAGGGTGGGAGCAGCCAGGGGCTGCACCGGTGGCACTGGGAGCACCCCCCGGCAGACGGGCTCCCCACAAAGCAGGAGTGATGAGCCAAGGGAAGGGCTGTGCTCCAGGGAGATGGGGACATTGTTCTGGCTCTTGCTGGAACAGGGAGAGAGACATACAAAGAAAAAGATTAAAATTAAACCAAAACCAGAATGCACCAAAACCCGGCAGGACCTGACTGGCTGGTGCCAGCCCCCTCCCCGGAGCTACCACCGGCAGGGCCGGGGGGACCTGACTTCTAAAAAAGCACCACCAGTTTCAAGAATCAGTCTGGTCTGGCAAGTCCCTTCTCCTCTCCACAAGAAATTAAACATATGCTCATAGAGAAAGACTCCAAACACATGGGTATCCACGCAGCAAAACATCTGCCATGTGGCTGGGGCTGTGGTCTCTTCCACTGCTCTGCCCTGGGGGGCTGAACTGTTGGGCAGCCCCAGACACCAAGGGCAGAGGGGATCAGGGAGGAAAAAGGGCTCTAAGTGGCCCAACATGGGCACAGTCCAGTCACAGGTGATGAGGGTGCAATTAATATACACCCTTAGGAATTAATACACCCTCTCAGCAACCAAGACAATGAAACAGAGCATCTCTCAAATGTCCACAAGACAAGGGAAGCTCCAGGCAGGTCACAGCTGCTGCCCAAAAGGCCCCACAGCCATGTCTGAGCTTAAACAGCAGCAGGGGCTGTAAAGTCCCTCCAAACTGGGATACCCAGGTTAAGCCACCACCCTTGGGTGCCCCCAGACCATCCCACAGGGCCCTGGCTCTCGCTGGGAGGGGATGCTCCTCTCTCCACCCTGAGCTTGATGGTGGCTCCCCAGGGTGGCCCACGGCTTTGTGCAGATGCCCTTGAGAGAACCATTCCCAAGGCACTGCGGGATAGGCGGCAGGAGAGATGGGGTGGCCTTGCACAGCCTGTGCCACGAGCTCACTGCAGGCTCCGGGCACCCACAGCACAGTGTTCTGTTTTAGTTTTAAACATGGATGGAAAATCTTTACCTCATTTCCTAAAAGCACTTTAATGTCTTTTCACAGGAAAAAAAAATACTAAAATGTATTAGTAATTTGGATTATTTAATTCAGTCAGCAGGACTGAGAGCTCTTGCTGCACTTCAGGTTCAAAGCATTAATCACTAAATTCTGTATCATTTCCTTCACATTTCATTTCTATCTCTTTTTTTCATTCATTAGCTGTGAGTGTGACAAGTGCCAGAGTCCCCTTAGGTGCCCCTTGGAGCACATACAAGTGCTTGGATCCATCCAAGTATTCAGTTGCTGGACCCACCTAAATCAAAGACAAAGCACCCTCAGAGCATTCCTTGGCATTCAGTTACCACAGGGATGAGTGGAGGAGGCCGAGGGTTCATTTCAGCACCTTAGGAGGGTCTAGAGTTTACTGAGGTCCTTGCGAGGCAGAGGCAAAGCCGGGCACCGGCACACCTGAAACACACCTGGAACATGCTTCCATGTATGTCCAGGGTGTGCTCCAAGCATGTTTCAGGCGAATTCCAGGTCCAGGTGTGTTTGAACATAACTGGAAACTTATTCTGGGCATATTCCAGGCATGTTGTAGGTGTGTTGCAGGGACCTGTGTTCCTATGTTCCAGGTGTGCTGGACGTGTTCTAGGTGTGTCATCCAAACGTTCTGTTTACTCTGTGCGTCCTGACCAAACGTTCTAGGTCCATTGTAGGTGTGTTCCAGGTGTGTCAGGGTTGCACCGGGTTGCTCTGTCCCCAGGAAGGAATCGCTGGGAACTGCTGTTTCCCGCTCGCTATCTCCCGGGTCCCGCTCCGGATCCCGGGCACTGCCAGGCGGCTGCCCCTGCTCAGCCCGGGGCCAGCCCCGGCCCCGCTCCACGGCAACACCCTCAGCAGGCTCGCTGTGATGTACACATTGTGTACACTGTGGCTGCCTGCGCTTTGGACCCACAAAACCACGCACAACACAGCTTTGGCAGGGGCCTCTTTTTCACCCGAGTGCTGAGAGAGACGCACAGAGCTGTGATTTAACCTCCTCCTTTTTTATCACCTGGCTCGTCTCCAGAGCCCCGTGGTATCTTCCAGCAAGGGGCATCAGCAAGATCCACCTCAGACCCACCCCGGGAGCCCCCAAAAGGGACAGGGCGGCTCAGCGCGCCCATGTCCGCTCTCAGGGCACCGCGGGCACCTCCCATCCTCGGGTGTTCCGACGGGCTGGGGAAGGAGCGGAGCAGCTGCCCAGGATCGTTCCCACGAGCCAGACCGGGAGGTGCTCCCACACGCTCACGGGTGTTTCTGATTTTAGAGGGAACGCAACACACGTGTCACTGAGCAGCAGCGTGGAAACCGAATTTAAGTGCAAATGCTGCATTCGGCCCGTGGAAATTAATGAATGCACTCAGTGCGTTATTTATGCCTAGAGTTAATGATTACTGCGCGGAGCGGGGCGGGGGGAGCGGCCGGGACGATCCCGGGGGGGTCGGTCCGGGACAGGGGAGGGTCGGTCCCGTCCCGGTGGGGGTCGGTCCCGTCCCGGGTGGGTCGGTCCCGTCCCGGGGGGGGTCGGTCCCGTCCCGGGGGGGGTCGGTCCCGTCCCGGGTGGGTCGGTCCCGCGGTGTCGGTGCCGGGTGGGGGGGGGCCGGGG
>JAYRBT010000023.1:571322-605165 GCA_036023395.1 Myiotriccus ornatus | reverse complement strand
CCGGGTGGGTCGGTCCCGTCCCGGGGTGTCGGTCCCGGGTGGGTCGGTCCCGGGTGGGGTCGGTCCCGTCCCGGGTGGGTCGGTCCCGTCCCGGGGTGTCGGTCCCGGGTGGGTCGGTCGGTCCCGGGTGGGTCGGTCGGTCCCGGGTGGGTCGGTCCCGTCCCGGGGTGTCGATCCCGGGGTGTCGGTCCCGGGTGGGGTCGGTCCCGGGTGGGTCGGTCCCGGGTGGGTCGGTCCCGTCCCGGGGTGTCGGTCCCGGGTGGGTCGGTCCCGCCCCCGCCCGGCCGCGAAGGCGCGGGGCGCTGCTGCCCCCTGGCGGCGCGGGGCGGGCAGGGCGGGGGGACCCCGGCCCGGCACCGCCGGTCCCCGCACGGCCCAGGACGCGAGGAGCGCGCCCGGCACGGGCCGGGCACATACCTGACCTGAGAGTCCGTTCAGGGCCCGTCCCTCCACACGCCGCTGCTGCCCACGGACCCGCTGGAATCCCCCCGAGCTTTCCCGCAGGACCGTGACCAGGAGCCTCCCGGCCCTTCAGGGGGTACCGAGCTGTGCCAGCGCCAGACCCCGCGACTCTCGGCTGCTCCGGCTGCTCGGGAGAGGGTGGGTGAGCGGCTACGGACCACGGTGGGACTGGTAGCCTGGAGCACACCCTGCACCTGCCACCCGAGGCTGAGCTCAGAGCCGAGCTCATTAACCGTATTTAAGGAGGGGGATACAGCCCCACCTGCGGCTGAGCCCGTCCTCCCCTCGGCTCCTGGCCCGCACAAACCTCTGCTCGAGCACTGCCAGCTGTCTGCAGCAGCCCCGCCTCCGGGATGGATGGATGGATGGATGGATGGATGGATGGATGGATGGATGGACGGACACAGCTCCTAGGGCTCATTTACTATCCCACTTGTGGCACTAAAAGGCTCATCAGAAGAGAGGATGAACAGCTTCACATGAGCCTGGATTACGAGTACTGGAGAACAGGGACTTTTATTTGGAAATCAGTTGTCAATTTACTGGTAACAGTGACATTTACTCTCAGGCAAAGGCTTCATTTGGCTCATTAATTGCCAGCATTGCTGTGGGGACCTTCCTAACCCAGAGGGAGCCCAGCAGAGAGCGATTTTGATGCAGGACAGACCCTTGATTGACCCAGCAGTGCAGGTGCATCAGGAAAGGTGTTAAGTGTTGCTTTTCTGTATCTGGTGATAACCTGGGTTAGAGCAGCCGTGCAGCAGAGCTTGGCTGAGGGATGACTGGTGTGGTGACCAGGCAGTGACCACAGGGGCTGGCAGGGCTGGGCAGGTCTGTGCCACCTGGGCACCTCCACAGCAGGACACCAGACACACTGCGGGGCCGAGCCAAGCAAGGACTGGGCTGCGATGGACAGTGTCCTGTGCTCTCTGTGGTTCTCATGTCACTGACCTGGCTTTAGTTGGTTCTAGAAAATCCAAGGTGGGCTGTCCCAAGGGCTGTGGTGCCCATTGGGGACCAAGCCCCTCAGTGCTTCCCTTTGGGAGGTCATGGCTCTTGTCCCATTTGGCAGAGTGAGCACTAAATTGCCTTTAATTTCACTTTTACATCTGTTTTTGTCTGACATCACTTGTGCACTGCGGGCATGGTCCCCTTCCCAGACCTCAGTGTGATGTGTCCCCAGTGGCAGGGCGGGGGGTTCCCCACAGGGGGGGACATCTTGGCTGGCACAGACCAGCACAGGTCTGGCCATGCTAATGGAAATAGGCAAATTCTCACCCCTCAGAGGTGGGTTTTCTACTGGTCTACATCCCTCTTCTCTGCGTGTTTGCGCCACAGGCCCAGGGCTGAGAAGAGCGAGCCCATCTGTGCTCTGGGTGGCCCATCCAAACATACGCAGCAGGACACACAAAGTCAGCTGCTGAGCATCCATGGGCACGGGGAGCAGCTACAGGGATCAGCAGAGATGTGGTCACTGGCAACTCAGCTGCCCGCTGGCACGGGAGGGGCTGTGGGACGTGCCTCTGACCACCACCTCCAGCAAGAGGCACAGGCAAGAGGCATAAAATCACAGACACCGTTTTTGAGAAAAGTTAAGCAGTTTATTCAACGGGATGAGTCCACACCCAACCAGTGGCTTCATCTACATGGCATCACCAGCACACACAAGGACCCACTCAGACACTCTAGCTGACGGCATCTCACCATACATTACAGAGACAACACCGGGGAGGAGAGGATGACCGGTACAAGGGGCAGCAGCCAGCAGTGTCCCACGGCTGCCCGGCGTAACCAACCCCGTCCCCACCACACCTCACAGCCCAGCCACGCGAAGCACATCGGACTCGGGACATCTACTGCCGCCCCCGAGAACCACAACACCGCTAGGTAAATGACACACCCGGGGTTACAAAAACGACCGACCAGGGGACTTCAGCCTAAGGAACAAAGTGCACTGCCATCTCCGCCCCGGGGACCGCGCGCATGGCTGAGGGTCTGTACAGGGACGGGGCTGCTGCGGTACCGTCGCGCTCGGTCAGCACCGTCGCGGGCCATGCCGGGCCCCGGCGAGGGCCCAACCGCGCTGGCACCACAGAAAGGACGGGGCAGAGCGGGGGGCACCGGGCTGAGATCAGCGCTTGCTCTGCACAGCAGAGGAACAGGCGCCCGGTGCGGCCGCCCCCCCTCAGGGCTGGGGGTCCCGGGGGCTGCGCGGCCCCTCGCCCACGGTGCTGCAGGGGGCACGCATGCTGCACCCCGCTCCCGGCCGTGGGCTGCCACAGGGAAACTCTGCGAGGCCCACGCACAGTCTGTGCCCACAGGGAGGTACCGAGGGTCAGGGCTGCTTACTCAAACCATGACCAGGTTCCAGTTATGATGCTCCTACAATGTATGTGGTTCAATTCTGTGCCAAGTTCGCTTACAGAAAAATACATTTCTTCCCTTAAATTTACAGTAGTTAAAACTACACTTGGAATACTGTATTACAAAGGGGGAGTTTATTCTCCAACAAAAAGTCTTGGTTCCTTTTTCATTAAACAGAAAAATGGAAGGACTTTAAAAGCAATCGCCTCCAGCACAACACAACTGCCCAGACAAACCCATCTGTGTACAGCTCCCAGGCCTGAACTCCAACCATTTGTTCTGGTGCTCAAAAAGGCACTTAAAGATAAGAAAACAATTGTATTAAAATCCACAACAAAACAAAACAAAGGAAAACGAAAGGCAATAATTTAACAGAAAGACACCGGAACTTGTACCGTATCTCCAAAAGTAAGAAGGGAGGAAATAAAACCCCTAGTGAACATGGGTTTGCTCTCAAGTCATCTTGGAAATAATATTTAAAAAAAGGAAACTGGCAAAGTGAATGTTCTCCAGGAACTGAACGGAAATAAAAATAATAATTACTGGCAACAGACACAGCGCTCATGCCAAACGGGTCCTGCCCTTCCCAGCACGCAGCCGTGAGCAGCCCGGCCTGGTGGAACATCTGCTGCCACTGCGCTGGGCCGGGGGCTGCACCAGGAAAGGGGGATGATGGAGAAATAAACACCAACATGAACCAACTGTGGTCATTACAAATGCCAAGGACGTTCACAGACAAGCACACACACACCGTAGTCCCTGCCAATGTGACAGGGAGGGACACGGGCAGAGCTGCTCCCCACGGGCTCTGCGAGGGACGCCGGCGGCTTTGCTTCCCTTCAGGGTTACTATTATTATTACTGGGTTTATTTTTACATCGAGCTACCTACTAAGTGCAAAGATTTGGTGAGTGGCATCGGCTTTTATCTAATCTTAGCCTATTTTTGTACAGTTTACAGGTTAACAGTTACTTTCCAGCAACTAAGCAAGTACGGCAATATATACAGGGCTGGCAGAGCAGGGGGCGAGGGGACACATGCGCTGGGCACGGGACAGGCACCGGCCGGTCCCGACGGGTCTGACGCCGGCTCCGTGCCCGGCGCGTGGAGGCGCAGGCATGGAGGTACAGATACGGAGGTTCAGGTGTGGAGGGATGGATATGGAAGTGCAGGCATGGAGGAGGAGCCGGTGTAGAGGGGCACATATGGAGGTGCAGGCAGCCTCACATGAGGGTGAGCCCCCAGCCTGAGACATGAGCCCTGGCAGGACCACTGGGCTCCGCTGCCCTGACCGGTGCCTCCACTGCCTTCTGGAAGTCAAGGTGCTCCTCCTGCAGAGCTGGGGTCTGCAGTGCTGCTGGAGAGGTGAGGAAGATGAAGGGGGGACAAAGCAAAGGCCCGGGCAGGGGCAGGTGGCTGCTGGGTGAGGCAGGAGGGTTTGCGGGCGTCTTTGCCCAGGCACAGACAAAGCAGCAGGGTCAGAGATAGCGGGGAGGAAGGATGAATGTTAAGGAGCCATTAGTACATGGGGAAGTGCCAAATCAAACCCTGGGGCATTGCATGGAAATCTGTACAAGGAAAAGCTGCAGGAGAAGCACAGAGCGTCTTGGATTCAGCGCTTAGAGCAGAGCCTGGATTATCAGACAGGACCATGCAATCCCCAGCTTTCTGCATATTTTTTCTCTGGGTAAAACAAAATGTAGATTCCTTTGCATAACTCAAAACAGTTGAATTATATGGTACAGTACAGAAAGTGCAAAGTATCACCCATCAGATTGGTTCTGCATCTGACACGGTCAAATATGGCTCATGCTTCTCATGCAGGATCACACACTCTGAACCGAGACCCCCCTGTGCCGTTGGGCAGCTTCACACCGAGGAACGTGGTGGTGCCAAAGCCTCCTCACTGCTTACGCCCCACTGTCGAGAGACCATTGGGTTGTCTTCTTATTAATTAAAAAAAAAAAAAGAGGAAAGTGTGCGGGGAAAGGGAGATGAAGTATCTCCAAACTGTAAGTTAGTCCACACTTTACCACAGGTTTGTCACTAGTACTTGTTCATTCTGAAACCTTCCAGAAAAGCAGCATTCCATGGCCCCGGTGCAGCACAGCATCCTCCTCCTGTGTGAGGCTGATGGTGCACACCTCGCTCTGTCCCCACTCACGGCACACAGCTCACTCTGTCCCTGCTGCCCGATGCATCACAGGCACACAAAGACGTCTCAGGATTCAGGACTGAACAGACTCCAGCTGGCTGGACACACACCATCGTTTATGGATTTCCAGCTCTTCTCTACAACCCAGCAGTGAACAGACCCCACTGCATCCCCATCCCTTTTTTTTTAAATGGCAAGAGGTGCAGAAACTAAATTCCAGGATGGCCTTGTATTGCTCGACGCATGGCTGCTGCGGTGTGGGCCTGCCCCATGCACAGAGTCTGGGAAACCCAGCCCAACCCACCATCTCCAGAGAGGACATTTCAGAGCCAGTTTCTGAGGTAAATCTACTGTTTTAAAAAGTCACTGAATTCTGTACATTTTGTTTTTAATATATACTCCTACAGAGAGCATGTGTTCTCCAGTGCTGACACGCAGACCTGCTGTCTCCTCCTGCTATAGGACTGCAAGCTCGGGAAGTGTTTCTGCATGGATAGGGTGTGTGCACACATACGTACATACACACACACACAGTATGTACAGCACCAGGCCCAGGCTATGCATGTGTTCCCTTTTGGAGAGGCTCCCCCCAGCAGGGCTCTGACCCCCAGCTCGGCCCAGAGAGGCTTCGCCGTGTCCGGCCCCACTGCCGCCATCTGGGCCGCGGCTCTCCCGCCGTGGTCCCCGCGCCCCAGCCTACATGGTGCCCGATTTATCTGCCGAGCTGCTGGGGAAGAGCTTCTCGGTGGGGGTGACGGCAGGGCTGCCCACCCCCGAGCTGCTGCTGCTGCTGGAGCGGTGCTGCACCACGGGCCGCACCGGCCGCATGGGCGGCGGCCGCAGCTGCGCCCCGGCCAGCCGGGCCGACAGCGCCGGCTTGAAGGTGGTCATCATCTCCGTGGTGGAGCTGCTGCTGCGCCGCATGGCCGCGTCGGGGTCCCGGATCAGGATGGTGTGCAGGGGGCTGGCCGGCTCCGAGTTGGCGGCGCCCATCGGGGGGTTCTTCATGGGCTCCAGCGTGTCCAGGACCACGTCGGGGGCCTGCTTGGCCGTGTTCTGCCTCTCCAGCTCCCGCAGCTCGTTCAGTGCCGTGCTCATGGTCTTCTCGATGTCCTGTGAATGCCAAAGGGATGTCAGCACCGTGCTACAGCATGACCCGCTCTCCTCCAGCTTCCCAGCAGCTGTCCACTCCACCTGGGCATCATCCACCATCCCACAGCTGCTATTCCTGCTGGAGGTGACATGAACCAAACTGCTGGGACTGGGGGCACTGAACAGCCTGTCCACAGGTTTCCAGCCCCCAAGCCCCATGCCAGCCCAGTCACAGCTGCTCAGACACAATGGGAGGGACTGTGCCTGATCAAGGTGGTCTCTGAAGTGCTAGAGAATTCCACAGCCAGTTCTTCGAAGGATCCATTCTCTGGGATGTGAACAGGTTCAGAATAACCTGAATGATTCCTAGATGGGGCCTCCCGCCAGCGGCAGAGAGAGGGACCTGGAGCTACATTGGGGTCACAAAAATTAAAGGAGCCCCATGGATCCAGTGGCCTAACGTGACACCAGTGGCACCACATGGCTGGAGACAACGCACGGGGATCAGACTCATGTTGAGGTCACAGCAACAAACAGCCAATACAAAACTGCAGCACCTTTCCCCAGTGATCATCAGTCCAGTCAAACTGATTCAGCAAATCCAGTTTCCTCCCTAAGCTCCTTATGTAGTGCCCGGTGAGAAAAAGCGTTTCCCTCCCTGCAGAGGCAGGAGCTGCCAGTGCCCTTTCGGTGGGGGATCCAACATTTCTGCCTACTGTTGGGCAGACATCAGGACTGTATAAGGAGCAGTATCTTCCATTACACCAACAGATACAAGTGGGCAGCAGACAAGCTGTTGGCTGCTCATTTTAACGTTTACACCGTGGCAGCACCGTAACTCTCAGTGTCTGAGCTGGAGGGACTCTGAGCACTCCCCAGTGACCTCTCCTTTAGTCTCTCGGTCCCTTCCCAACACTCTTACCTCAGCAAGAGCTTCTGCTTCCAGAGATTTCTGATCTCCGAGGCTGCTGTGCCGCGTGGACCCACAGGTCGATCTCAGGGGGTGGCCGTCAGCCAGGGCCTTCCTGTCTGGAAAATTGATGCTGCCTGCGCTGCCAAACGTCGCCATCCTGCGCTTCTCAGGACTCTCGATCCTGCCCCTGTTGAGGGGGATCTTGTGGGGGCTGCTGGGGCAGGCTGCTGCTCGAGGAGGGGTGTCTATGCCGGGCCCCATCCCTCGGGGCGGGCTGTGGGTGTCGCCCCCGCTGCGGCGCCGAGGGATGGCTGCGCCGTCAGACCTCAGCCTCACCCTGCAAACAATCCAGCACGTCGGGTCACTATCCATCAGCCCCACCTCAACTGGCTACGGGCTGCAGTCACTCAGCTCTGAGTTCAGCTCAGACCAAACTCGAGCCTTTCGGCTCCAGAAGACTCAGGCAAGAGGGAAGACAGACAATTAAGCCAGTACCAAGGAAGTGACAGCACTGAATCACAGAATCCCAGCATGTTTCTGGCTGGGACCTTAAGGATTATCTTGTTCTAACCCCCTACCATGGGCAGGGACACCTTCCACTGGACCAGGTTGCTCAGAGCTCCACTGCACCCTCTGTACATGTTAAATCCCCATTATCAATGCATGTGAAACCTCCTCCATGCTCCTATGGCCCCCTCCCTTCCATCCTGCCCTACCCCACACACTGGCTGTCCCCACATGCGATGGTCACTAACTCCATGCTCATGGGAAAACGAGCGTCCCTACCTGCCCATCACTCCCCCGAAGCCATAGTCCATGATATGATCCGTTGGAGACTGGATGTCGTTCTTGGACGAGGCTTTATCATCAAGCAGTGGCCCACTGCTCGCCTCGCTGTCTGCCTTCTGGCTCAGGCTGTCAGAGAACGCATCATCCCTAGGGAAAGGAGACCCCATCAGTGACAGGGCTGTGTCCCTGGAGAGAGCCAGGGCCCAGCTGCCACATGGATCTGAACACCCCCACTCCAGCAGTCCAGACTTTGGTAACAAAAGGGCTGGACCAAGGCCATCACTTCCCTGGAGCTTGGAAAGAGCTCCCATCCTGTCTGCACATCTGTTCTGTGGCTGCCATTGTAATGACTCCAGGTACAGTACCTGTAAGAGCAGCTGCACCGGCAAAGGGCCCTGGGATCTGCTCACGGGCCAGGTGGGCACTGAACAATCCAGGTCAACACTCACAGGGGAAAGGCCAGTGGTAAGCCTGGGTCACACCACTTTGGGGAGTCAGTGAGAGGTGGGCCCAGGCACACTGAGGTACAGTGTTTAATGCTCGGCTTTATCAGCCTCAAAGAAACAATCGGAGCCAATACATGGAGAAGTGAACGGGCTCAGATTTCTCACTGAAGTCATTAAACCTCGTAAAATCTGACCCATTATTTTAGGTGGTTGAAGTGGAGCTTGTGCAGGTACATGATTTTAACACCCTGGGTCAACCCTTACCACTTTACTCACATGTCTTGCACCACGATGTACTGGTGGGGGATGAGCCCATCCACCCCGTTGTGTCTTCCTTCCCACCAGTCTTCTGATGCCCGATGGTACAGCAGGAGTGAGGCCCCTTTCTTGAAGGAGAGCTCCCGTGGAGATCGTCCAATGTAGTCAAACTTGGCTATAGCTTCAATCTGCTCCACCTCTGCACAGGAGAGAGGCACAGCGAGAGAACAGCTCAGCTCAGCCCTCACAAGGGAAGATAAACCCTAGAGAGACATCTCAGCACAGCAGCAGTGCTGCTGCTGCCCAGCATCCCCAGCGCATCTCATAGTGAGCACAAACCTTCTTATTTTCAGACTGATCAATTCTTATTGTTGTTCTAGCCTTCCTGGGATCTCTCACAGACTACCAGCAGTTACAAACATCTACAACCAGATGGGGGAGCAGTTGGAATCTCCCTGTGTGCATTTGGCATCCTCACCTGCACTCCAATTTTCTGCCTTTGGTTACTGAACCCCATTGTCCAGCAGCCTGGGATCTCATCAAGCTGTGTCAGATGCTCTTTGATCAAACCCTTCTCTCTCTCTCCTTATCCTGGAGGCAGTTTGGCTTGAATTATTGATGAGCAACTAATGCCCCTTTGGGGATCCCCATGGAAACGATGATACTGGCTCCAGCCACACAGCTGCTCTGCACCCATCTGCAGCACTGCCTCACTGCTTCCCCCCTCTTCCTAGTGCCACCCCAGCCATTGTCAGAGCCAGCCAGCAAGTGTTAACACGCCTTGGTGATCTAAGACACCCAATCATTTTAATCCCCACCTGGAGACTGGCAGACAGGTGATGACAAAGCCAAACAGGGCAAAAGCCCAGTTCCTCCCGATCTGCCATGTTCTCATTAAAAGCCTTTCTCATTGAAACTTGCTCTGCCCCATAACTGACCATGGGCTCACCAGCTGTCAGGGTGTGACCCGATGCAAACTCACACAGAGCAGGGGACACAGGAGGAGGACACGGGAGATGCTGCCCATTCCAGCCCCACCTGGGACAGGCCAGGCCGCTTCAGCAGACTCATCTTCCCCACCCTGAGCAATCCCCACACGAGGGCAGTGTCTGGGAGCACCACAGAGGCATCAGTGGGAATGTTCTGGAGGAGACAGAGCTGGCAGGCAGCCAGGAGGGCTCCCACAGCCCTGACAGAACACTGGGCTCCCAGCAGGGAGTGTGTGCAGGGCAAGGGGAAGAGGGAATATGTAAATTCATAAAATAAAGCTGCTTCTCTACTCCACGCTTGACCCACAGTTAATCACCCAGAAACCCCAACTGGAGCTATTAACATGGCCACCCAAGTGTGAAATTGGCTGCACAGCAGCTCCCTCACCTTCCTCTGCCAGGCCTGCCTGCTCCTGCCTGGAGCCAAGAGCAGGCTCTGAGCAGCCCGGCCCCACGTGCCCTTCCCTGTGTCAGGGTCACACGGCCATTCCCTGCTCCTGTGGCCCCCCCAGCCAGGTGAGCCCTTCCTCCTGCCTGCAGCCCTCCGAAGGCAGGTGTGCTCTGCCAGGGCAGGACGCAGCTGAGGCAGCAGCAGCCGCCAGGGACGCAGAAGGTGCTCAGCTCCCCAGTGCCCTTCCAACACAGGAAGCCCTGCCGTGGAACAGAGCCATAGGGCTGGGCATTCCTTGCCCCACAGGAGTGCCAGTGGGTTCCCCCAGACAGCCCCCTCACGACTGGTGCCTCTGGGATGCGGGAAGCGCTGCCTCCTGCCCCGGCACCACGGGCTGGAGCACAGACGCTCCGCCAGCAGTCAGCCCATCCTCTCTCCCGACTCAGCGCACACTCCTCTCCTGCACACGAAGCTCTGCTGACACGGACCCAGGCCCTGCTCACACCGTGCTCACCATCGTCACTGGTGTGCGGCTCCGTCCCGTTGTCGTGGTCCACTTCGTCGATGGTGCCCGGCTCGCTGTGCGGGCTGTCGCTGGAAGAAACACTCACCGTCACGCACCACACCAGACCCTGCTCCCAAGGCACTCTGCACACCAAACTTGCTGGGGGAAATTTTGGCCTCAGAGATACTTGGAAGTAATGTTTTTAGTTTGCATAGGACCACGATGGTCACTTCACATCACAGCGGATCTCTGAACTTGCTCTGAGAACACCTCTGAGAACACCAAACACCCACATCACAATCTCCAGCCAAGAATGTCACATTCTATTGCTCTTATGCCTTTACTTGTATTTGGCAAAACAAACACGAAGTTACACGAAGTTAAATTCCCATTTGCTCACTCACAGCAAGCTTTAGCACTTTATCAACTGCTGCACCAGGAAGGATGGTGGCAGGTGACCAGTCAGGGAAGGTGAGGTCTCAGAAATGTATAAAACTTGCACAGAAATTAGTTCAAGTGTGTTATCAATCCTGCTTTGTTAAACCCAGACCTGAATGTGAGATTAGAATTCCAGAAAAAAAGGGAACTGGAAGGTTCAGGTTAACCTTGGGCCGAGGGATTCCATCCAACTAGCAGCCTAGGAGATATTTGGATAAAATGGACCAAAAATTCGGATTTGCTCTGAATACACTGCTGTGGATCCAGAGCTGAAAGAATCTCCCATCAATATTAGTATTTATACTGGAAAGAGTTTCTCCTGAAATTTTTACTGAAGTTTGTAATGCTGAGTCAGCACGAGAAAAAGGAATACTTGGTTAAACTGCCTGTTTTAACTGACAATACTAAATCAAATGAGTAGGGACTGCTTGGCTTGGTGTGCAAGAGCCTCTTGACCTGATGAAAGTGTTTGTATACCCAAGAACCCTGCAGAGAACCTTACCAGTACTCCTCTCCTCCAGTCATGCACTTCTCGTAGACGGGCCCTTCCAGCTCTCGGTGGCTGGGGAAGATTCCCTCGTGGTGAATGATGATGGTTTTGATGACCTCATTGACGTGGGCCTGGCAAGACACCGGATCCTGCCCGTCGGGAATGTGCATCAGCGTGGGCCCGAAGCAGATGGCCAGGTTGTAGGGATCCATCATGTTCTCATCGCTGTACTGCGACAAGCTGCAGGCACACAGCGAGGGAGCTGCCGTGACAGCGTTCCCATCCACCCGAACGCCACCACCAACCCCACTGCCCAGCGACGCGCCAGCACCGGGCTGCCCCCTGCCCCGGGCACACAAGGCTGGGGAAGAACCAAATACAACTCCCCACAGCAACACCAGAAAGGACTCGTGCACCAAAGACAGGGAAACCCTGACAAAGGGGAGGGCAAGGAAAAGCTCGCTGAAAGAGGAAGACAGACTCACTGGTTAAGGAAAGCAAAGAGGTATCTCATGACCACGATGACAGCCCGAGGCAGAGTGACGACAATCTGCTGGATCTGGTGCACTCTCTCAGCGGGGTTCTCCATTTCTGGAACACATCAATAGAAAGCACATCCCTAAAAACCTTCTCAGGACCAGACAGCATGGCACCAGAGGGACTTGTTCCAGATCCAGTGGCCCACTAAGTGAGAAAAAATAACACCCTGTCTCCAGATCTGATCCACAGGTTTGGCATTAAGGTGCAAGCAGAGAATGGGGCACAGTGCTCCTCCACAGGGGAATTCATACATTCAGGTTCAGTATAAACAGCAAATAAAGACATTTCCATGGGTTTATTTTTAAAATAAGTGTTTATGCATTATTTAGTTCATTCCTCAACAACTCCTCTGTTCCTCAAAAGCCTGAGTCAATGTGACACTGGAAATGGAGCACTTCTTGATTTTCTAGGGCAGATTTTTAAATGAGGTTTTTATTCATCTTACTCTTCTGGATTATGCATTGGGTCCTTCTGAGCCCTTCCACTCCTGTCTCCCACTGCTCTCAATAGGAATTAGAAATTCCTAGGAAACAGATGAACTGAACCAGTGCTGAGTCAACGCTTTTGGATTCACTTCTCTCCACAGGCATGCACAGAGCCCAGAGCTGCTGTCAGAAACCTGCTCCCTCCCATGGGAAGGAGAGTGATCCAGGGCTGTCCTGCCCTGAGCTGTCCCGTGCTCTGTGGAGTTAATCCTGCAGCTGCTGGTGCAAAGGAAGAAGAGGACAAGCACCAGAGCTTCCTGGAGTGGGTGGATCACACAGAGGTGCTTGTGCTGGCTCAAACTGCCATTTGCTGATTACAATAAAAATCACTGATAACATGTAGCTGGGCTGCCATTCGCTCACAATTCCGAGTAAAATCTGGCTTCAGTTCCAAGATGGAAAGCATTATAATATTTCATTTGGGGAATGGATTTATCCTGCTATTGCCTGCTGGGTTCTCTCTTTCTTCAGTTTGGTTTTACTAAAGAGGATTGTTAGTTAAAAATACCCCCACCAAATACATACAAACTGGATGAAACCCTATGACAACAGGCATGTGTTCTGAAACTCAGAGGAACAAACTCGAGGCACTTGCCTTTCTCAATGAGAAAAACATTTTGACTGGCTGTAATTTGGGAATTAATGGCATAACCATCATCACTCTACACGTGGGCACAGCCCTGTGTGGACTCTGCTGACAAAGGGCCTTTTGACCCATTTATTGCCCAGGTGCCTTTGAGGGGCTTCTACATAAACCCTCAGCCCCCCAAGAGCAAAAGGCAGAGTTCTTCACTCTGCTTAGTCTGGACACTGACTGCACAGCCTGTGTTTGTGCATGTCTGTGTGGCACAAAGTCAGCTGCACTTCAGGTCAGATTCTTAACGGGAACAAAGCACTTTAATCACTGAAAATCTATCCTTAATCAAAAGGTTGCAGGAGTAGCAGGAAACAAAAGATGAGGAAAAGGAAGATTCTTGCTAAAATGAGAAAATAGAGAGAGAGACAGAGAATACCATCCAGAAAATTAAAAGATGCTGTTTGCAACAAAAAGCTCCCAAAAGCTTAATAAATTGTGCGAATTGGCATTAATTAGGGACGGTGCCAAAGCACAAGCCTATCTGCAAGCACACAGGCAATCACATCATCAAGCACAAGTCCTGGCACCAGAGGAGACCTCCTGGGCCTTGCCCCTTGGGAAGGGCAGACAGAGCCAGCACCAGCCAGACTGAAAATACCTGTCCAGGGCATGGAACTGATGCTGAACCAGCTTCCTTTGCTTGTCCCACAGGCGTGCTGTGCTGTTTTACACATCAAAACAGCAACAGTGAATTTCCTAAGGCTACTACATAAACCAACTGTTTTTGAGAAACCAGAGCACATTCTTGTCCTGTGGAACAAGCCCATCCCTGCACCAGTCCCCTCCAGACATCATCTGTCTCCCCTGACATCACCAGATCCCCACAGTTACGAACATGCACATTCAGAAAGGGGGGAAGGAGTGAGCAGTGAAGCCAAACAAAGGCCTTGAGCATATGTTCCCCAGTCAGTGCCCCTGAACCACCCACGTACCAAGACAGTCCAACCCCAAACAACCCCAACACCTCTCCTGTAAAATAAAGTCACCCTGTAGCCAAAGCATGCAGCACCTCCATCACTTCTGCAACATCAGACTCATTCTGCCTCCTTCCTTCCCCCCAGGGGAATAATTTCCACAACTTGCCAATAAAGAAATGTCATTGCTACGAGGTACTGAGAGAAGCACAACCCAGCTGGGAGAGCTGATCCTGCAGCAGAATATGTGGAGCTCAGAGGAGATTTCAGGACAGAACAAGAAGCAACCAGGCTCTCCCTACATCAGTCCCAAAGCCCCTCAACTTCTCCCTCTGCTCATCCCAAAGCACTTTCTGGCTTTCTTTGGGACAGCAAATGCATACAGCGACTGTGGAGAACAACCAGGTCTGCAGACTCCAGGGTTGGGGCAGCTCTGCGAACAGCCAGGAGTTCCTGACCCTCACTATCTTTAGTGGAAGCCACTGAGCTAAAGCAGCTAAACCCCTGTGGGTCCAGGAGCCACGACTGTGGAGAGGTGACAGGCACAGGAACCATGGTGACCTGTGCAGACCTGAGGCAGCAGGACAGCAGCCACCCCACGAGGGGTCACATGAGTAATGACCCCTCATGCCACCCTCAAATGTGGATACGGCCTTGCTGCATGTGCAGCCCCCTGACCTAAGCTTGGAGACAGCTCTGGGGAACCTCATGATGTTGGGAAGAATTCAGAAGAGCCATAGCGAGATGTTTCCCCTCTCCCTCCTGCCAGCACTCCCAACACACACTCCTGATGTCCTTTCCTAACAATTCCCATTGCCCACCTGCAGCCCTTCTCAAGGCACAAACCCGTTTGCAAGACTCATGTGTACCTGCCCCTGTTCTTACCCACCCTGTTCTCCACAAAGAGCTGTCACAGGTACTTACTTATGGTAGATATCAAATCTTGAAACCTTTCCTTAGGAAAGAGGGGGTTTTCCAGTCCTCGGAAATACAGCTTCAAGACTCCAGCCACTGAGTTAATGTCCCGTTCATTCTGGTCATCAGCAAGGGGATCTTCGCCTGTCCGGAGAAGAGGTTTTATGTCCAGTATGGCTATCAAGCTGGACTAACACAGCAAACGGTTTTTTCCTCGCTCAGTGGAACCCCAGATTTCACAGGGTTCAGAAACCCTCCTCATGTGCAATGGCAATGCTGAGTGGCTCCTGAAAACCAGTTTAGCGTGGGGATTTCAAACCTTTCCTGAGGATGATGATGCTATTGATCACCACCCCTTCAGTTTTCCAGCCCAGTGCAGTTTGCATTTACAGCACCAGCCCAGAGAGCTGAGCAGGTCTGAAGGACGGTGGGTGAGAGCCTGAGGGGACAGGCTTGGCTGGAGGATGCAATTATGCCTCTGGAATAGACCCAATGGTTCTAAACAGCATTGTACTGACTTAAACCTATGAAAGGCTTTCAATGCCTAAGGGATGTAGATACCAACTCCTCTTAAATTGTATGTGCAAATCCTCCAAATCCAGCCTTTGACAATCCCACCGCTGCCTTACCCATTGGCCCAGCCACCTTCACCCTATTTTTCTGATGCTGCTCAAGGATTAATGGCCACTCTTCCCACCTAGGCTGTCCCTGTTACAGCTCCCCTCCACTCGGGACAGCAGGGCTGCTCTGCCCTGTCTCGCCAGCCTGGCACCTTCAGTGTGGGTCTGATTTTCTCAACAGAATCACTGGTGCCTCCACAGCCAGCACTGCCACCAGGTACAGGTGGGAATGCTGCTCCTCCCCTGGCATACTGCTAAGTAGGAAGAAGGATCTCCCAAACTGTTTTACGGGTCTCGTGTTCTTAATGACTGTGGAAAAGATTCCTGCACCTACCCCTACTTCTCATACTCCTTCCCTGGGTGACTGCTACTGCCAGAGACACAACATTGAGAAACCCAGAAGGGATAAAACCTTCTTGTGCCTCATAGCAGAAAGGGCTTTACCCAGGCTTTACACCATGGCTAATGCCCCCAGCACACACCAACTCCCACCAATGATCCCTCCTTGGACAAGGCATCCCGCTGTACCTGCACAGCCTGGCTACACACCTCTCTCAAACGAGTTCTTGATGTCGTTGACTTCTACCTGGGAGCCAGGGACTCTGAAGATGCCCTGCTGTTGGAGGCCTGGAAGAGAACAACACTTTAGGAGAGACTTTTGGAACTGTTGGGCAGTACCTGCTGGTAAAAACAGCAGAATCCAGGAGCTGATGCACTGGAGAGGCTCAGAGCAAGCGGGGACAGTCCTATGTGATTCACTGCTCCTCATATTCTCCAAGCAGGAACCACAGATCAAGGTGCTGAAAGGGCTCGTGTCCTGAGCAAACAATTTAACCTGGGTATGTCCTAACAAGGCCTAAATATTGGCAAGTCATCCGATGCTCATCACAGCCGTGACTGGAATTCTAACCCGAGCCCACGAAGCAGCGCTGCAGGCACCCCCAGGCGTCTGACAGATCCCACTGCTCACTCAAGTGCTTCGCTCCTGGGCAGAACGTTTCTGTGGATATACTGAGTCAACTTACCATACAGGTTGATGTAGCGGATGCAGCTTTCTACGACAAGTGGAATGGCCTGTCCTGAATCCTTCAGGAAAGGAAGGAAAAAAAGGAAAAAATTACTGGTTTGTTGCTAACAAACCACAGGAAAAGCGTTAAGAGATGGTAAAACCAGAGATTTGAAAATCAGTGCCGTGGAGTTTATTAAGAGGACAGGCAAGGAAAGGAGATGTTACAGACATGGAGCCATCAAAGAGCGCTGAGGATACCGTGTGCAGCCAATAATGTACAAAAAAAACTGTCACTAAAGGTGTGTGAAACACTGCTGCTCTCCCTGTCTGGCTCAGACAGGGGACTGCTGCAAGGATCACAGCTGTTCCATCCCAAAGGTGGAATGCTGAGCTGAAATAAAACTTGTGCTATACCTGGCTGATGGAATAAGCTTCCAGTAACAGAGCTTACAACAGTATTTTCCACTGAAGGAAAGAACCATCGCCAGCAGGTGCTAAAAAACCCAACAAGCACCACTGTGCATGGAATGTGCCTGGGTCTGAACCAGCGATGAGTTTTGGCTTTTATTTCAAAGCTCTTTCTCCCCAGGCCCCTTGTGGCAAGGGCTCAAGGGGAACGTGGGCCGTGGCTGACAGCCTGAGTGGACACGTATTCCCCTTTGGGGTTCTGTTTGTTTTTCCAGCAGAGCACAGTGGCACCTCCGGGCAGATCTCACAGACAGGCATCCAGTAAATACCTGATTCCTCGTTCGTGCATTCCTCCTCCCTCTGAGCACAAAAAGAAGCAGCAGAGTGAGAAAAAGAAAACAGATTAAGCAGGGATAAGCTCAGTTAGAGGCAAGCATCTCCTTCGGAGGCCATGAACGCTCAAATGCAACAGCAGCTTAGCGAGGGCCAACCCAGGCCTTTGGTTTGTCTGCCCTCCCTCCCAAGCCCTTTGGCACAGTGCACCCAGCCTCTGCAACCAGCAGGGACAGCCTCTCGGATTTCCTCCCTCCTTGAACCTGCAGCACTCCCAGGAGCCCGAGGACAAGGCCAGGCACTTTTCTGGGAGAGCTGCCCTACCGTAGGGACACCTGGCAGCCCTGGGGGCACTGGGTGATGTGGGGACCACTGGGCAGCCTGGAGGACACCAGGCAGCCACCCACAGCCCTGCTCCGTATGGGGCCATACGTCCCAGGGGTTGGGCCATCCCCCGAGGGGTCTCTGATGGCAGGAACACCCCTTGGCTCAGATGGATTTCTAGAGCAGATAATTCCTCCACCACAGTGCTCAACAGGCTAGGCTTTAATGAGCATTACTTTTTTAAAAACCAGTGTAAGTCAGCAGTAATCTTAAGTCCTAAAGGGATTAGCAGCTTTGCCAGCAGGCCTGTACTCCCCACACTGGGGTGCTGTGTACAGACTGCCCTTGGGAATGTGGCAGAGCATTCCCCTGAGGGAGTAAGCCAGAGCTGGACAGTGCCTATTAGCCACCTAATCCAACAGTTTGTCATTACTGCTTCCTACACTGTTTTCACTAAAGCTTTCTCCAGCACAGGGTTAAACATGCAACTGGAACAGCATCGCTGCCTTCGGAAATCCTTCCTGCAGTCATGCCATCTGATCTTCGTTGCCAGGATGGGTGGGAGCAGGGGGATGAGGAGGATGCTCAGCCAGGATTGTCTCGTACTGCACATGGCCACCGGCCAGCCCTCACTGCTACCCTCGCCCGGGGCACGCAGGTGACGGCACGAGGAGCGCACGAGGGGCCAGGGGAGCTACGAAGAGAAATCGTCACCGAGGCAAAGCCGTGCTGGCCACGGCGGCTGGGGGCAGGTTGCCGGAGAGACCCCTGAGGACAGCGAGCAGCCAGGACAGAGAGCCACCGTTCCATTCCCAGCGTTCACAGACACTCCTACTGCCAGCCAGCGAGTACCTTAATGAACGCTTCCATATTGCCGTTAAAGAGTTTATGATTATAGACTGAGAGAGGCCTAGGTCTCCTCATTTTCTGTGGCTTAGGGGGAAGACATGGGGGCCTGGGAGAAAATGGAACAAAGTAAGTCAACAAAACACCAACAAAAATGCAATGACAGGGTGAGATCTCAAAGGTTATGACTGAGCCTGAGAAATCAAACAGAAAAGTCTCTCTGTGATGACTTGGCACGGGGCTCCACGTGCCCTGCAGCTGCTCACGCTGCTGTGTCCCATACTGACACTGCTCAGTGGGAAACTGAGGGCACTGGTGCTCAGCAGGATTTTAACAGCTGCCTCCTTCCTCCACCAGCTCACCACTCCCTCAGCCTGAAAAGGTACCAAGAGCAGCTAAGGAGTTCAACTGGTTCCTTGATGTATCCAAAATAAACCACAGCTACCCCTGGAAAATGCTGGGGTCTTCCCATTTGTTGCTAAATGAATCTCATTCTTCTCACAGAAAGAGGCCAGAGAGAGGACAGTGGGAACACCGCCACCTTCCTGTGTCTAACTTCTGTTTGGGAATCCCAAGGATGGGAATCCCCTTCCCCCTTGCTAAGGATCAAGGGGCCTGTCCAGGACAAGGACAAACCCCAAGACCCTGCTTGAGATCCAGTCAGGATAACAGCCATCACTGCTGGAAATGAGGCCAGGGAAACCTGTCACGGGTTTCAGTGCAGTGCTCAGGGCTTTGGAGGGCTGTTCTCATTAATGCTATTCCCAGTCTGATTCCTTCAGATAATGAGGGACATTCAGAGCCTACACCTCGAAAAGGGAGAAGAACATCACCACAAATCCCAAATGGATTTGTGCCCTGCGCTCTGGTCCAGGCTGTACCGATGTCTGTAGGGGACAGAACACAACTGCGAACACACAGAGCTGGGTGCTGGGAGCCCACGTGCAGGAGTTCTCACACAGCACTGCAGTGGACACAGACAATTTACACAGAGCTCGAGGCAAAGGTGACACTTGGGGTCTGCTGGTTCCTTAATCAGATGCCTCTAATTAAGCGACTTGACACTCCCACAGCCTCCAAACACTCCTCTGAGCGGCAGCTGAGGAGCAGAGGTGGCTGCTGCCTGCTGGAGCACTGCACTGGCTCCCTCTGGAGCAGCCCTGCCTCGTGCACCCCAGAGGCTGTGCCCTCAGCCCCCAGCCCCGTCGGCACACCCCCGGCACACCCAGGGGCGCGGGGGCAGCACTGGCAGCAAGGGGCGGCTGATCCAACAGCGACCCGGCACACGGCCACGGGCAGCTCCTCAGAGTGCTCCAGGGCAGGGACACACTGCACAGTCCCCGCTCTCTGAAGGGCCCTCCTGTCCCGACAGCCCCACTCTGTCCTGACAGACCCTCTCTGTCCTGATGCCCTGATGCCACTGGGCCTGGCATCAGCAGCACAAGGAGCCTCCTTCCTGCCTGGCAAGACAGCCCAGGCTGCACCATCTGTTCCACCATTCCTAACAGGGAATCGAGCTTTGTTTGTTTGTACTGTAAATTTTATTAAACACTGAAACAAGGTTGGAACGAGCTCACACGGAGAGAGGCTTTGCATGTTCTGGGGAGCTGTTTGGAGGCTTTGCTGACCCGTGTCTTTCATGAACTAGACATGGATCAAAGCCTCCTTCCTGTCACATTCACCCCAGCACTATCTCCTGCTGTAGAGGGATGAAGTCTGTGATACAGGCACTCTCTGTACTCCCAGGCAAAGCAGCTAGAGCCAAGAGAGGCTTTCAGGGACATATCAAAGTCCTCAAACCAAGAGGGATGGCAGGGAGTGGGTGGACACCCTTGTGTCACTCTGTCTGAACACAGCCTGATCTCAGCTACGCTCCAGGGCACCGCACTGTGCTGACATGGCACGTCCAGGCACATCAGAGCAAGCCAGCCAGAAACCACACTGCAGCAGAACCGAGGTCCTGCCCGTCATGCCCCTCATCAAGGTGCTCCAGGCCATGCAGCTGGGGAGCAGGATGTGGGGCATGGGGACCACCAGCCTGCCAACACAGGCGGCTGCAGGCGGAAACTGAACCCCACCAAGCTGCACCACTAGCAAAGCAAACCCCGATTCCCACAGCCCCCTCCTGCCAGTGGCAGCCCACCCCAGGAGCAGATGAAGGGGAAGAAAATGCTCACCTGGTTGTTCCGCACTCAGCTCTTTCACCTGTAAGAAACACAAGTTCCCATCATCCCTCCACATCAGCCACCAGTGAAAGACCAGTACAGCACACCTGAGCAGGTGCTCACACCCTCACTGCTGGTCCCTACACCCCAAGGGACCCAGGCAGTGTAGGAAGCCCAAGGTAATGGCTTCTGACAGAAAGAAGCTGAATTTGGGGAGAGGAGGTGCCCAGCTGTGCTATACAAGTCCCCATCACTAAAAGACAGATTAGAAATCCCAGAGAGGGAAAGGGGCTGCAGTTCCCACAGACACCACCGGTTCCTTTGCCATGTGAAGTCCACCCTGTCCATACCCAGCAGCACTACAGGCCCACAGCATGGGCTCTGGGACAGCTGCAGCTGAGTCCCAGCAGGAACAGGGTAGCCTGAGAGGGGCTGCAGCCCCAGGCAGGCCATGGAGCTCATCCGACTCACAGACGGCCACGAGCAGCACCTGAATGCAGCGGAGTATTCGGCTCCCCAGCTTCTCCTGGGAGATAACAGCCCATCAATCACCTTCGGGCAGACTCTGTCCTGGCTCTCAATATTTCCATTCCCTCCGTGTATTTTTAGTATTTGGATCTCATATAAATGCCAGGAGATCCCTGCTGATTAGATCTGTTCAATTTTTACAGTATTTGTCAATCCACTGAAAAAAAACCAAACTAATTTCACATGCTGTTTGTGCCTGCCTCCCAGGGCCAGGAAAGCTGAGTTATACTTCCTTTGCTAAGACACATAAAAGGAAGCATTTGGCTGCACATGCCTCCTTCCTGCTCTCCCTTGGCACCTGCAGAAAGCAAGCTGGCAGCCAATTCCTCACTGAAACAGCAAACAACTCCACATGAGTGATTTGCAAATCCAGACTCCTTCCTAAGAAGAATCACTGAAACGCAGCATTTGGTATTTCTGGGCTAAATATTTGCTGAATGCCTACAGAGCAGAACAATCCCATGGCCTGAGAGAAGCTCAGAAAGCTTCATGTGAAGATCTTCAACAGCTGCTTCTGCACAGCTCTACTGAATGAAATGCCTGGCCCTGCATCTCCCTCCTGAGCACAGCAGCATGCAGCTCGGGGATGAGAGACCAGGATGGCAACAAATGAACCTCCCTCAGATTCCTCACTTCTTGCCCCAGTCCACAGGAGCCTGAGCACTGTATCCCAGCCCTGGAGCATCCCCTGTGCTCACAGTTTGTGCCTGACTTGGCTCTGTGTTCACTGAGTGGAACACACCACAGGATCTAATTAGAAGGTGGATTTTAAGGTTAAATAAATTTGGCAAAGAAAACACGTTCGGCAAAACAGCTGACAAAAATCCATTATTTATTTGTTTTACTCTGAGATGAGGAGTCCAATTTTTCCATTGTTAAAATAAGGCCATGGACCATTTGCGTGTTTTAATTTAAATATATTCTCTCCTGTTGGGAGAATCAGGACACCAACTCATCTCCATCTCCTTTACACTGGAAATAATTCAGTTGGTTTAGACCCTTTAAAGAGCTAAAATCTTCTCCCAGGGCTGGGGTGACATCACCACCGCAGCAGTGGTGGGTCCCACCTGGAGCCACTCACTGACCTCTCAGAAGCCACTGCCCTCTGCTGTGTGGAGCCTGTCCATGTGCATGTGCTCTGAACCACACTGGTTAAGATTATCCGGGGGAATAAAAGTCTCCTATGGAAAAACTGGTTTATAACCAAGGATGTCCTTGCAGTTCTTGTTTAGGACAAGTCAAAAAATCCATGGCCAGGGAAAGGGGGCCTGTTAAATCAGCAAGGGTGCTGCAAATCTGTGACACAGACACACAGCGTCAAGGGCTAGGAAATACCTGTGTCAGGGCTGCAGTGCGGGACGGAGAAGGGGGACAGGAACTAAAGAGGCAGAGAATGGAAGTGGGTGGGAATCTCTCCTGGAGAAGTAACTCAGCACTTCAGCACATCGTATCAGACTCAAAGAGATTTCTCCATGTGCATTCCCAAAGAAAGGTGGGCAATAATATTCTACGGAAACCATGATTTTTGCATGTAGCTCAGGTGAGCAGCAGCAGCCAGGCACAGAACCATCAGTCACTCTGAAGAACACACAGAGGTGAGGCTGACAGGTGACACCTGGTTTAAACCCTCTCAGGGGAGGGAGGCTCCTCCCCAGATCTGAGTCCAACTCACCTTCTCCCAGAGTCTGCTTCAGCAGGTCGTGTTTAGCCTGGAGCTTTGTGATGAGGTTACTGCCATTCAGATACTCCTTAAATTTCTGTAATCACAAAACAAACAAGGTGGATTAAGCAACACAGCCCATTATTGATGTTCACTGTTGCCTGGGGCCTGCTGGAGGGGGATTGGGCTGCCAGAGGGGGCTCAGATGTCTGTCAGGCTCAGTCCAATCACTTCTCCCTGCTCCAGCCACTGGCTTGGTGATCTTATTAGCCCAGTCTCCTTGGTACTGCACTTCCTGCCTGGGAATGCAGGGAGGGCCAAAGAAAGGAGTTCAAAGCTGGCTTTCCTTTGTCATGCTTCTGGGAATGGCCTGGGAAATCAAAGAGGCTTTCCCTGGGCTGCCAGTGCTTCACCTCTGTGCAAAAGCAATGCCGAGCGAGAAGTCCCAGAGCCTGAGCCCTCCCAGGGCAGGGACTGTCAGATGCTCCATGTTTGGGTAACACTATGCAGCACAACCTCCCATTCCACTGTGAGGCTGTCAGACACCCAGGAACACTCCAGATCAGGGCATTATATAGGTAAGAGGAGAGAGGGAGGCAGATATGGAAAAAGAAAGACAGAGAACAAGAAACATCAAATTTCTGCAAAAAAGCATTAAAATAATCCCAAACACAACTCCAAATGAAAATTGCAATTGCCCCACTCCACCTCAATTTGCAATATTACTACTATTAAGAGAAACTAGAAGCTTTTCTATGCATATGTAATGCATCACAAGGCGCTGTTAACTGTAGGCTATGGCCCATGCTGAAATGAGGGTCACTCTGCTGAACTCGTGGCTCTTCCTTGCATATCAGGTACCGGAACGGAGACCTCAACTCTGCCTGGGAGTGCAGCACAGAAGCAGGGCAAGCACACACAGCCCCTCTCCTGGCACATACTCCACGGCCCAACACCACACAGCCCGGCTCCCGTGGCTTCCTTGGGATGCACGTGGCTTCAGCTCATCCCTGGGCCAAGGGCAAATTTCAGCTGTGCAGACAGGTAGGGAAGGCCTTGTTTAGGATAGGCTGATAGTTCACAGTCCTGAAGGCCTCCAGGAAGAGCCCCTGGAAGGTGACACACAGCCAGAGTCTGCACCTGGCTCTGAGCCTCTTCTACGGTGATTGGTAAGTTTTTGGTCACAACTGGTCACTCCAGTTGTTCCTTCAAAGAGAAGAACGAGGCAAGCACTGGGTTGTCAGTCCCTGTACGCTGCCCTGCCACTGAAATGCACTGAAATGCATTCCAGACCCAAATCTGACAGAAAACAAGCACTTAAAGAGACTGAATTGGTTCTTGCTTTTCATTAACAAGCACTTAACTGGGCCTCGGCCCTGGCAATTAATGCTTTGTGTCCTGTACGGCATGAGCTGAGACTCACTGAGAAATAGAACATTTCTGTCTCCTGCTGGTTAGCTCTCCTCTTGGCGATGTTGATTTTGCTCATGTAGGTCTCCGATGCAGCTGATTTGACCGACTCAGTGGAGCGGCTGTGCTGGAAGGCATCTGAAACATCAAAATCTTCCACTGTCAGCATGTCCTGCAAGGTCTGCATTGTGGCATCCAGCGTTTTCCGTACCTATTGGAAAGAGGACAGCGTGGGTTTGAAGCAGACCGGCAAAGGGACACATCTTGAACCAAAGCAACCAAGACCTCCTGAGCCCTGGGCTTGCACTGGCCGTGGTCTGTGGGCACTCCCAGCTCCGTTGCCGGAGGGGTCCACACCTGAGCACACCAGGAAACCCCCGGTGACGGAAGAAAGGCTCAGCAGCGCTGGCCCCAAGGCCGAATGCGAGACCCCTCTTACCTCTTCATTCTCTATCTTGAGGGTGGCCAGTCGTGACTGCAGCTGGTGGTACCTCATCAGCAGCTCAGTCTGCACAGGCTGCTGGGCGCTCACCTGACACACCTGACACAGAAGACATTCCATGGGTCACATGCACCACACACATATTTGCATACCCACACAATTCCCTCCAGCCCCTACAAGCTCCTGGCAGCCTCCATGCAGGCTGCATCGCCCCGTTTTCCATCAGCAGTGCCCTGGACCTGGGCCAGCACTGAGCATTTTCTACCCCTCACTCTGCCATCTCCCAATTACAGCAGGTAAATCACAGATCTGTGGGGCAGAGAGAGCCGAACTACAGGCTCCCTAATTGGGAGCTGCAAGATGCAGCCTGAAAGGAGAAGCACTAATGAGCCAAGAGTCTCATTAGGAAAGGAAACACGAACAGCAGTGTGTGAAGAGTCCAGAACAATTTCACAGTGATAGTTCAGAGGAGGGGAGGCTAGGCCAGGTCCCTCTGCAGCCCCACAGGGAGCACGTTACCTCGTCCCCCATGTGCGGCTGGAACTCGAACTTGAGTGGCGGGCAAAAGACCTGGTTGCACATGTCCATGATGGTGTGCTTGTCGCTCCGTGCATCCAGGTTGTCCACGGCATTCTCAATGATGTCCAGGCCCTCGTGGCGGGAGGTTTCCAGGTTGTACTCGGCAGACAGGTATGTCCTGAAGGTCCGAGCAAGGCTGGCGTGGAATCCCAAATCACAGCACTGAGAAACATCCAGGGAAGGTCTGGTCACACAAACACTCCTAAACCATTTCCCAAAGTTCTCAGACACAGAGGGATGTTGAAGCAAAGTGGCACTGGACACCATGCCCTGCAGTGTGTGCACAGCCTGCTCCCTCCCTGGGCAGCTGCCTGCCTCCCACCACGGAGCAGCTCCTCATGCATAACTGATCACTCTCATGTCTACCTGGGGAAAATGATAAAACTCAGAGCTAATTGCTGCCAAAACACTGTACCTTAAGACAAAAGCCTCATTTTAAAAACTCTCCTCACTGTAATTGAGTCTGGCGTGTTAAATGTCGTATCAGCACAGGGATTTGCTGCTCCGAACGCTCCATCAGAGCTGAGCAAAAAGCAGCTCCTGGCAGCCCTGCTCTGGTCCCCTCCAGAGCCTGACCCAGTGCAGGGCTCTGCAGGGCTCCAGACCCACCAGCAGCGAGCAGGCAACCCCGGGAGGGGGGCAAGGACAGCACTGAAGCACCACCCAAAATTTGGAGGTCAACAGATATTGTTCTGCAGGGAAAGGTGAGACAGAGGATGCTGGAAGCAGGAAGAGCGGAACAGCAGCGCCTCAGCCTGAGCCACGCTCGCAGGGTTGCAAGGAGAGCACAGTGAAACAGAAAGGCTGCAGTCCAAAACTGAAGCACATGTATTTCTGGGACATAAGAGAGGGTTGTAGCTCCTGACAGAGGATGTAAAGTCACATAATTACTGCAGAAGCAGAGGGACCCTGTGAGAAACACCTCAAATACCTCCCACAGCCACAGCACCAAACTAACCACTGCCAGCAAATCACTCCTATCACATGAAAACTGCCATAGGACAACTTCTTTTGCAGAAGTTTAAGCTGCTTCGCTGCCACACAGTGTAGTCCCACCACAAGCACTGCTGGGAGGACCAGCATGGCACAAAAGCCACAGGAAAGAGGAAAAGGACTGCGGTGCAATCTCAATGACCCAAATGAGCCCAACTTTTCTGCAGAACTCCCTGTTGGGAGCTGCCATTTCAAAGGCACTTTCTCCAGCTCTGCAGCATCCATAGGCACTACTGAACCCATGCAGAAAGGCACAGAAAGTGATTCTGCATCAGAACATCAGTATTCACAGAATCACAGAGTCATTGCAGTTGGAAAACACCTCCAAGATGATCAAGTCTAATCTTTGATTGATCAACACCTTCCCAGAGCACTGAGTGCCATGTCCAGTCTTTTCCACTTCCAGGGATGGTGACTCCACCACCTCCCTGGGCAGCCTGTTCCAATGTCTGACAACCCTTTCTGTGGAGACTTGAAGTGAAATCTGAAAACTCAGCTGGTGCCACAAGCAGCTCCAACCCAAGAAGCCGTCTTGTGCTCTGTGCTGATGTGAGGAGACACCGCTCAGCTCGGATCACGTCATGGCAGGGCTGTATTCGGTTCAGTCTCTGCTAAAAGCAGCATCAGCAAAGCCACAGGGGGCTGATTCCCGATTCCCCCCCACAGGTACCCAAGCGAACACCCCTGTCCCCTTCTAGTCTTTAAAAGCTGTGAACCCCCCTGTGCAATAATGAGGAGTTTTGTAGAAACTATCAAATTGTCATAACCCTCCACTTCTGCTTCTATTTAGCCTCTAATCCTATTAGCTGAGAGCATAGGCAGTTATGGACTGGCACAGCCCTGCCTTAAAAGAAATAACAAACACCACAAAAAGGAGGAAAAGGCAAATTTCCATTCACCACTTGGGGCAAAAACCTCATCCTGTGCCGTGAGTCTCTCCCACAAGACAGTTTTAGCATGAACACCCGTACAACTATTGTACAGAAATCCTGGAGTCAGGACGACGCAGCCCAGGGGCTGCCAGGCAGACAGGGCAGGGAGCAGGGCCAGCACCCCCACGCCGGCACCCCCCTGCCAGCACTGGGGGAGGACCAGCTCTCCTGCAACGACCAGCTGACCACAGTCCTGTGCCCTGGGAACGGGACCACGTGGGTTCCCCAGCTACTCCCAGACCTCACCAGGGTTCTTCCACTCCCTGAAATCACAACTACTTGGCCACAGAAAACAGTGCCAGGAGGAAACAGTGTCAGTGTTTGAAGGTAGGAGTTCCCAAAGCACACAAAACGGATCCATTACAAAGGTAAATCACCAGATGCCACAGAACCTGAGGAGAGGGGCCCAGGGCATTGATAAATGCTTTTGGGAAAAATTCCACGTGAAATCTTCCCTTTCCTTTGCTGCTGGACTCGCACTGAAGCCAGTGGTGATTTGCACTGCCCAGAAATGAGCTGCTCCTGAAAAGCAGGGCAGGCACTTCCTGCACACACCACAGCCCTTGAAGTCCCTGGTGATCAGCACCGTGCTGGCTGCTTCACACACGGGTGCCCAGAGAAAAAAAGACAGAGCAGAGACTTCCACGCAATTCCCAGAGGAACACACAATGGGGAGGGCAGAAGAAAAAGAAAAAGACTTCAAACTGCTGCTCCCAGCCCCAGAACAAATGGCATTTTCTCAGCCCTCTCATCCCTTTGATGGCAAATAAATTAGAACCACAAATAATAATCCCCAGCCCTCCTGCAGCGCCTTTCATCTGCCGAGCTCAGAGCTCCCCAAGCATTAATTCATCACGTCTGGTAACACCCTGTGAGGGGTGGAAATATCCCAGTGTTCCACTTGAAAAACAAACCGGCTCCTGGCGCTCAGGCAAGCTGGGTTTGGCCAAAACACCGCAAAAGCAGCCAAATACAAGTGTGCCTCCCAGTGCCCACCCCAGAGCTGCACTGGGGGGCAGTTCTGGGCTCTGGGGAGAAGGAAATGCTTTCCCAGCTACTGATCCTTTTGCCTCATTTCCTCAGGGGTTACACAGTGGTCTGGGGCTCCAGAACCTTTGAGTCCCTGTTATTCGGGAGGCTGAACTTGCACACAACACAGCTCAGCCAGGCCCACGCTGAAGCCACCAGCACCAATGCACCTCACCTGAGAAGTGGCCAGCCCAGAGTAAGCCCTGAGCACCCACAGGTGCCTGTCAGTGACCACTTCACTCCCCAGGCAGAGCAGTAATGCCTCTGCCTCCACAGGACCCAGCACTACCTGCAAACAAACAGCCCTACTCATTTGCTCTGCTCCTTCTTTTCCACATTTTTCTCTATTCTGTATTTTAAAAATATTCTGCATCATTTTTTAATTATATGCATAATATATAATAATTGTACACATACTATAATTTCTAGCCTCTACTCTCTTGATGTTGCTGCAAAACCCAGAGCTGTATTGTGAGGCAAGTAAACCACAGAATCCCAGAATGGTTTGAGTTGGGTGAGACCTTAAAGATTATCCGGTTCCACCCCCTGCCAGGCAGGAACACCTTTCACTAGCCCAGGTTGCTCCAAGCCCAGTTCAACCAGGCCAGTAAAGCCAACTGAAGATTCTTGGCGTAACTATTTTGACTGATGTTTCTGTTCCCTAACTTGACTCAGCTAATTTTTCCAGGAACCAAACAATTTGGCAGTTATGTGTAACATCAAATTCCTCAGAGTTCCCCTCCTTTCCCTGCTTGTTTGTCTCGGATACAGCAAACACTACTCCACAGGGAAGCAAGCTGCTGCTTCCAAAGGACTCAGAGGAGGCTGCACACATTTTGGCAGATCAGTCTGTATGGCTACTGACTGTTCCCTTCTCTCTGCTCAATCTGGCGATATCTTTCATGTGACCACTTCAAACTATCCTGCAGCCATTTCCCAGAGAACTCCAGAGGGACGGATAAGCAGCTTTATCTCCACTTCACATACGTGGCCAAAGAGATTAACTTGGTCACACAGTTAATGACAGAAATGAGATGAGCCCAGGCATTTAAACAGACACACGTGTCGCCCAAAGGAAAAGGCACCGTGGTGCGCTGCCAGTCCAAGGCCAATTTGATCCGTCTCTGTATCCTTCCCTTTCTAAAGGACAAAACAGCAAGGCCACTGGAGACAGAGGCACAGACGGCTCCGCAGCCCTGCACGGCTCCTCTGATGGGCTTTAGAGCTCTCATTAAAACGCAGCCCTGGGAGGCCTCCCACCCTCTCCCAGAGCAGCTGGGACCCTCTGCCTCGCCAGGGCAGGCGATTAGAGCGCAGCTTTGTTACCCGTCACCGCTCCATGGTGACGCCCAGGGCACGAGCCATGTCGAGGCGGTGCCTAGTGGATGACACTGAGCCAGCTGGGAGTTGGGGAAACGCTGCTAAATTGGCTGCTGCAGTGTCCTGACGCTTTGGATTTGCGTGAAATCAACTGCTGCACATGGAGACTTGTGCTGGAGATGGAGGCTGTGGCAAGAGGCCCCTCTCCCCTCCCACGTCCAGAAAAAAAGCCTGGTGCATCCTTTACCACCCCCCAGGGACGCAGGGTGGAGGAGCCGGTGGGATCTGTAACTGCACTGCAGGGACACCCAGGATCCATCAGGGCACCAGCCAGGCTCCAAGACACCCCAAGCTCTGCTCTCCCATCAAGCCCCTTCTCACCCCCACTCTTCCCACAGACCTGCTCCCTCCGTGGGCTCAGCTGCCCTACCCAGATCCCCTCCAGCACTCGTGGGATCTGGTGGCTGTGATCCCATGGCTGAGATTCCCTTCTGGAGCTGCTGAAGCCCTTCTGGCCACACCCTTGCAAAATGCACTGAATTTGTACAAGAGCCTGTTCAGATAAACTGCTCTTCCTCTGGGGATTTAGAACCAGGACACCCACATGCAGCTCACACATCCAGTATTTCGCTTCTTCAGTGAACAAAATTTACAACCTGGGGAATTTCCCTGCTCCAAGTTGGAGATGCTTTAGCGGAAGTCCCCAAAGGGATTCCTGGAATGCAGGAGAAAAGCCATCTGCTGACTTCAGTGGAAGTGTCAGCAAGGAAATAAAGTTGGGAGGAATAATATAAACAGCTAAAACGGAACTCAGCAACTCTCCAGGAAATCAGAGTCTCACAAACTCCATGAAAATAAGTCATTCCTGCTTAAAAATAAATAACCAAGAGAAAGAGAGAATATGCACTGCAAAAGCAGAAAGCCCACAGATAAATAAAGGTGTTCTCACACCTTCTCATTCAAATGTCTCCACAATCAAGTTACTAGTTCTTTAACATACCTTAAATAATAAAGAGAACAAAAGGAACATAGTAAGAATATTTTATCATCTCTCAAAATCTCAAAGTCATCAGAGGTTTTGCATCAGACTTAATTAATTCTCCGAAGAGTTAACTACATGTTAGTGGGTTAAGAAAGGAGATAAAAACTCCAGCACCTTTTTAAATTGTACATTTAGGTAATGATGGTAACTCAGTGCTTAGAGCTGTTATTTATGTGCTCACTGAGGCAGGAAGAAACTGCATCAAGCAATCTACATGCTGTGGGATGCCCGTTAAAGGAAGAAACCAGAATCTCTTCTCTGGGTAAATCCCTTATTTGAATCATCGCAAAGCAGGTTGTAGGAGTCACCAACACACACACATTCTCTTCTTGCCATCCCCATGAAACCTGCCTTCAGCAGTTCCTGCCCTGAGGCTCTTCCCCGCAAGGAGAGCTGGGATAAAGCTCTCAAGGCACCTTCCCCAGCCAGGACAGCACTTCCACATGTACTGAACTGCCACCAAAGCTACCAAGCAGTAGAAAGAAAAAACCTTCTGTTTCAGCACCAAAACCAAGGCTGTCTGACCTTGGCAAGTGTTTCTGTGTCACACACAGACCATGGGCTCACGTGGCTCATCCCAAGACACATCCGAGGTACAGCACACCTCCAGCCCCCAGTAGGTGTAGTTCAAACACCCCCCGACACCCCTCCATCACAGCTGAGGGCCCAGCCATGCTGGGGGGGCACAGGGGAAGGAGCACTTACGTCGATGAGGTCAGACACGTCGTGGATGTAGTACTTGCTGACGGCCGCGTTGGTGGCCGCCAGGTTCAGCAGGTAGTCGTTCCTGGCTTTAGTACACTTCAGCTTGTTTTCAGAATACTTGGCTTGTCTCTGGAAAAACAAAGCACAGTCAGAGCACAAACAGGATGGTACTGGCACAGCTTTTCCTGCCATGGGGCCCCACAGAACCCTGCAGACTAGGTGTGATGAGGGAATTAATAAAATTTGGTATCTGGTACAAAACAGGGACCTTACCAGGGTAGAGAAGATCCCATAGGAACATCCGTGGCACTGCCAGTCAGCTACGATAAGTGTGTCCTGCTCAGAGGTACCCAGAGCCCCCCGAGCACAGCAGCTGCTGCTGCTCCTTCAGCTGCACATTTGTGGGGGTTTTGGCATCAGTCAAAATCAGAGGGATATATTTTCCCTGCAGAAATACTGACATATGTTTGGACTTGCTCCAGATGTGTGCAGCTGTATCAAAGTGGAATCTGGCCTAGAGGCCCAAGCAACACAATTTACAACAGGACCCAGAATTCAGAACTCTGCAGGAAAGTAGATGTGCTCCAGATCCGGGACATCTGTCGAGGCAGATCCCTGCTCCGAAGGTTGAGTCAAAAGATTAACCCTTCCAAAAACTTCAATGCTACAAATGTCCCGGGGCTGGGTCAGCCTGTGAGCAAATGTGGCATGGCTGGGGAAGCGATTGCTTCTTCTCCAAAATTAACACAAAAACTGCAGTAGTGGAGATCCTGAGGCTGGGCAGATTTGCTGAGGCTGGAATGGTGTGAAGTGTTTCGCCCAGCAAAGCCATCTAAATCCTGCACTCTCTCCAGGCAGAACACTGGTATTTTATAGATCGACCCTTGTTTTGCTGTCAGGAGTCTGTGACTGAGGGAACGCTGGGGCTGCTGTTCATTTCTAAAAGCACTTTCTTTAAAGAATCAATCATGGACAAACCCCAACTCCTCAGAGCAGGGTCCAGTGCCTGGATCAGGATGCATCACCGTGCCAAGCTGGACAGCCCAAGGCACTGCCCTCCTCAGTGCAGCCTCCAGGGTTCCCAGCTGGCACAGCCAAGCCCCCAGCAAGCCCCAGCTCAAGAGCTGGAGGAGGAGCTGCTCCCACAACCCCTCCCTGCCCTGTGCTCCATGAGCCATCGCCCCCGAGGCCCCTCCAGCCCCCCATCTCAGCCCTCCCTGCAGAGAGCCAGCCAGGAAGGTGTCACAGGTGGCCACGTGGCTCCCGTGTAGGTCCCCCAACTCCCTCCAGTGCTGCACTGCCTGGTGTCCCTTGTCCTTGTGCCAGCCTGACTTCGGGTCAAATCCTCAAGAGGAGCTGTTCCTGGCACTTTTCCATAGTCAGGTGCAGGGAAGAGACTCCTGATGGCCTCCTCGGGCTGCCCTTCAGCAGAACACGCACATGAGTCAACATCCTCCCTCACCCCTTCCCATGGACTCAATAACGGCTACATGGACACGGACAGGGCTGGAGCCAACACCCTGCCCACAAAGACCCCCAGTCCCAGCCAGGCTTCCCCACTCCTTCCCTCTCACCCACCTTCTCTTTCATCTTCTCAATCTTCTTGACAGAGCTGCGCCGCTGGGGCCGGTCCTCGTGCCGCAGCAGGTTCACGCTGATGTCCCCTGACTTGTTGAACTGCTTCTCCTCCTGCTTCTCTGCCTCCTTCAGCTTGCTCTCGGCGCTGATGCTCTCTGCGTGGTACATGTGGTAGGTCTTCATCACCTGCAGACACAGCAGGTCATGAGCCACCTGCCCATGGCCACAGGAGCACCGGAGCAGGGGAAGCCACAGCCACGGGCAGTGCAGAGGAGCTGTGGAGGGCATTGTGGCATTACAGAGCAAGATGGGGAGGAAAAGCCTGTGAGACTGACCCCATCCCCAGCTCTACTTTCAGCGGCTCCAGGTTGGTGTAAGAACCACGATCCAGCTCGGTCCTGCTGTGGGGACAGGCTGAGACATGCTCCCAGCACACACCTGCACGCAAAGAGCCCCGTGTCTGCCGACAGGGAAACAAGGAATAACCTCCAGTGCTCTGCAGCTGGGATAAGGGTCTCCACAACAAGTGACTGTCACCTTGAACTCCCTTTTAACCCAACATATCTGTTCCTACACTTGCACTTGCTAAGACATGACACAGCCCCTGCTCCACCACCCTGACAGCAGGACCATCCAGAAGTGGAGGAGCTGCAATTCCCAAACAAAAATGGGGTTTGTCTCCTGTCACCACCTCATCCTCCTCTTGCTGCCGCCAGCGGGCATGGGCAGCACCAGTGGGTGCAGCAGCACTGTGTCCTTCACATTCCAGATCCAGGATGGACGATGCTGATCCACTGCCAGGAACACTCTGCAGGTAAAACTTCCACCCTTCCAGCTTTCCCTTTCAGATATAAGGGCCCAAGGGGCACACTGGGATCGTTTCAATGAAGCTGGCAGGAGGAACCCAACTGCTCCTCTATCTTTATACCTTTAGTCACACCGTTCCCTTCTATTGTCTCCCTCTGGGATGTGGACGGCTTATTTCACATTGCCTTGACACAGCCTCCAGTGCCCGACCGCTCGCTGGGATCAGCCTCAGCAGGGCTGGGACTCACTGGGACGGGCTGGGACTCACTGGGACGGGCTGGGACTCACTGGGACGGGCTGGGACTCACTGGGACGGGCTGGGACTCACTGG
>JAYRBT010000023.1:536942-571222 GCA_036023395.1 Myiotriccus ornatus | reverse complement strand
GACACCCCGGGATGGGCTGCCTGAGGCTCATGGGTTAACACAGAGCAGGAACCCAGAAAAGCAGAGTAATTTTACACAACGCCTAATGAAGAAAACACAGAGTTTTCCTCAGCTGTGGCTGTCAGCAGGACCCAGAAGTGTTTGCCTTGGACCAGGTCAGGCTGAGCCGCATGATCCCTCCTCCTGCCAAGCACAAACCTCAGCTGAAACGGGCTCCAAATGCCACATCGGAGCCGCACAAAATGTGCCACTGCGGGGAGATGCGACTGCAGGCAGTGAGCAGGGACAGTGAGCAAAGGCTCCTGCCTTGGCCCTGAGCTACTTCATTGCAAAACCTTGCAAATTATAATGCACGTTCCAGCCGTGTATTGCAAACTGCAGTTTCTGCAGCAAATGTCGTAGGGCACACGTAAAACAGCCAATTCCTGGGATTTTCCCAAGGAGAACAACCAGAGGGCTTCACTGAGCCCTCCTCATCCTCACCATCTCCATCTTTTTATAAAGCACTCATAGGAAAGTGAAAAACCAAAATGCTGCACATCAGGCATGTGTTACTGCATCGGGCAGTAACGGGAGAGGTTTCTGCAGCACCCAGAGGGGCCAGACACAACATGACAGAGAAGCCCAACGAATAACAAGGATCCAAATTGCAGGGCTTTTGTGAAATCTAAAGGTTATGGGACTGATACTCAACCAAAACAGATGCCTTAAACAGCTCACTGTGCACCTCACCAGCTGCCCTGCCACACAGCTCACGCTTGGAAATCCAGGGGATATTTTTGTGTCATATGTGGCTTGATTTTGGCTGGGCCAACCTGCAGTGCAGCAATGAGCCCCGATCCGCAATTCCCTCGTGCCATCTCGGTGCCTGCAATCGAGTCACGCTGTCCCTGGCTTGCACTGCTGTGTCACAAAGACAAACTGCCACAGCTGCGTCCCGGAAAGCTTTCCTGCAAATCAGTTAATTAGCTGCAGTGGAGGAGGAAAAATATGTTCCAATGTTCATTAGTTATTTAACAACACGAGTTGTGTTTTCCATATTAATTACATGTTCTGGATAAAGACTGTTGCCAAAATAGCGGCCATAAATGGCACTGTTGGCTGTATTCAGCTGCAAGGGCTTTGTCCTTCTGAACAGCTCATCCCCAAGGTTCTGACCCAGCAAAGAAGCCAGAGCAGAAACAGGGTGACTGTGTCAGGCACAGGCTCAAGCCCATGAACATCCAGCCTTTACAGGCTCCAACTTGGTACCTGTCTGCTGCAGTCTGTAAGCAGGAATCAAAAGGATGAAGCTGGTTTTAATTCACAGCTGAACTGTTTCTGTACAAAACCATTCACAAGCATCTCCAAAACGAAAGTAATCCACTTCCTTTTTGACTGAAGTCAGCATGGGTTGGGTTTGGTTCTTTTCATACAGAGTTCACAGGGTGACTTGCACCAGAACAGCAACGAGGCTGAGTTAAAATCAATTTGGTTGCTTTGGCTTAAGTTTGAAACACTGAATGCCTGAGAAGCCTGTAAAAAATTATAGTTTCCGCGCAGTGCACAGAGTTCCCCTCAGAGAGGCCTAAAAAGCAGCTGGGCCAGGGCACAAATGTGCTGCAGTTAAAGACCTGGCCAGAGACGAGAGAAGTGACTTCCCTGTGCTGAGAGCAAACAAGTGACATTTCTCAAGCAGCATCCTGGTGTCCCGTGAGCCGGGTCCTTATCCTGTGTCTGGTTTCATCAGCAGCCACAGTTCTCGTGGGCACCCAACGTGCTGCACTGACCACACCGACAGCAGCTCGGTCCCAAAGGTGTCCCCAGCCACCCCCAGCACTCTGAGCCAGGGGTGCAGCCAGGCCTGTTTCACCTGGTGGCTCAAGGACAGATCTCTCTGACCAGCACTAACCAGATTTGAGGTGACCTTGTTTGCCCCACAGGCCCTAATTTTTCTTCATGCTTCATCATCGTTTCTGAAGTGTGTCCCTTTCCTGCTCCTTCCCAGCTGGATAACGCAATTGGTTGTTATCTTAGCAGCAAGCAAACACAGAGTTCCTCCAGCTGATCCAGTTTCACCGTTCAAGCCCATTCTGCTCAGCACATGAAGCAAAGCAGTGAATGGGGGAAAATCTCAGTTCCTGTGAGGACAAGTTTAGCCCCAGACTCAGCAGGAGCACGATTTCCCTCTCTGCTCCTCCCTGACCGCTGCTCACCCTTTGCATCTCAGCACACTGACCCCCCTGCTGATCCCAGCATGTCCCTCAGGTGATGCCCCTGTCCTGTGTCCAGGTTCAGAGCACACTGGCCTGCAGGTATTAAGGTCAGCCCAGCTCTTGTTAGTCTTTCCTTGTTTCGCATCTGTCAAGATGCTGTTGTAATTGATCTTAATTAGTCACCACCCCTTGAGCTTGTGACACTCAACCATCAGCAATGCACTCTCAAATCTCACACAGGCTTTTTAATCCCATCTGCTGTCCACCCACACTGCAGGGCTCACAACAACCAAATCCTTCAACAGCCATTGCAAGAACAAGCCTGTTAAGAGAAGATTTATGGCAGAAAATTTCAAATACGATCCTTCATGCTCTGTGTTCAGGCCTGTTTTTCAAAAAGATGGAATGGAATGATTGTTTAGAAATAAACCTGTTGCAGTGTTATTTATATACCAGTAACAGATACAACCAAAGAAAGCAAATACATTGTCTCAGTTTTCCAATACAAGACAGACTTTACATTGCTTTGTTGCTTCTAAACCACAAGTAAAATAATTTTTTTTTAAAAACCAATTGTTAGAAGGCAAGACATGGAAGCAACACAAAGAATTTTACTTGCTGTGAAAACTTTACTTGCTAAGTCTTGCTATGAAAACCTGCTTTTGAAGAGCCAAGTCCTGACTAACAGTGCACGATCTCACCAGGAGGCACAGACAGCTCCACAGCCAAAGTGCTCCTCGGAGCAGGAGATGGAGCTGAGCACCCACGAGCTAAACATTTCCTGCCTTCCCCAGCAGAAGGTCATGTTCACCCATTCCCCCCCAGGCCATGGACTCACAGGAGCAGGGCAGCTGTCAGCACCAAACAAGCACGGCAGGCTCAGAGCCGCCGGTGCCTGGAAATCACCAACCAAGGGACTGAGAGGGACCCAAAGGCAACACGGGGCAGGAGCCACAGCAGGGGAGAGTGTTACGGACACCGGGATCACACCAGATCACGCCCAGACATGCCCAGGTACGCTGAAGGGAAGCAGCCCCTGTCACCGGAGCGCTGGGAAACGCTCCGGATGGAACGGGCCGCAGGACGGCCGGGGCAGAGCCTCCTCCAGCCACCCCAAGGCTGGACACACACTCTGCTCCAACGAGGGCACCGCCTGCGCTCCCCGCACTGCCACGCACGGGGCATCGGCTCGCTGCTCACCGTGTACAGCTCGTTGGTCACTTTCAGGAGCTCTTCGTGCATCTGCAGGCCGATCTCCTTACTCTGCAAGGCAAAAATAAAGAAGCAATGAGACTCTGTTCTGCTCAAAACATGCAGTTCTGAAAGGAAAAAATGCTTCGGAGGGATTATAACTGTGAACACACAGCAAAGCCTTGCTTTCAGAACTGCTGCGTTTTCATTTGCGGTCGATGTTTGTCCATGGATCACACAACCTGGGTTTCAGAGACCACAAGGAAGAACATCAATCAATTTAACTTATTTATCCTGCAAAAGGGATGAATCTAAAATTACAGGCAATACTGCTTTGTCCTTCCGCTGGTGGAATTTATCTCCAGCCTACAGACAACTTCCCCTGTGGGTCTAACACGTAACACCCTCCCCTAGGTTTGGGTCTGGTTTCACACTGAGACTGGCAGAGTGCACAAAGCTGGGCCCGCTCCACAGCCAGGGTGTTTTAGAGCTTGACCCTGCCTGTTTTTCAACAAAACCTGCCTTAGTGCATGTGGGTGAGTGGCTGCTGCATTCTCTAACGAAGCAGGCTGTGTGTTAGTGCTGTGTGAACTCTCCTGTATAACTTACATCATCCAGTAACCATCTGTGGGTACACAGATCCCTTAGATTGTCTTTCTCCAGTCCCACAGCATCACCTGTCTTGATCTGACACACTCGTTAAACACACCTGCTGTTGGACCTGCCATTTCCAGCCAACACCGGTATTTCAGAATGAGGATTATCGGGGCTCCCCAGCCCCAGCATCCCAGATTTTAGATGTTCCTTGGCCATGACACACCCCCCCCAACTCTGTCCTCAGCAGATCATTTGCACTATTCTGACCTGAGTGAATGAAAGTATCTCTGAAAAGGAACATTTTATTACAAAATAGCTACACTACAGTTATATAATAAAGTTTCCAGTTTCACAGCTGCAGCAGCCAAAGTTCGGCCAGCTGAGGAGATGCTTACTGCCAGTGAGTAACCCCTGGCATCCTTCTGTCTGCTGAAATCCTATTAGCAGTCTGTGTTTTCCCCTTCCTTGCCAGGCAGGATGAAGCAGATCCAGCCATCAACCTCCCAAAGCACGGACATGGCACTTCACAGAGAGGCCACAGCGTGGAGAGCTGCCCAGCACTGGAGCCTGGCTGCAGATCAAGCCAACTCCTACCACACTCCAGCATCTGGAGCTGCTGGGGATGTGCTTGCACTGCTTTCCTGCCTCCCTGTAATTACACCCCAAATCTCTACATGGAATCCTCTAGGCTAGGGAACACTTATTATAGCTTGAAGATGTGTTTAAACTAAGTATAGACACTCCCCTCCTCCCTCCCTAAAACAACACCAAACCAAACCCAAGCAGTTTCTTTCAGATTTCCTCAAATAACTCCAGGCAGTTTTGTGCACATAGGAAGGGAAAACAACATCCCATCAGGCTGGGTGGTGAGAGAGGCCCACAACACAGAGAGGTCCTCTAACTTCAGCCAACGGGACAACCCACCTACTTGTGAAGTTTAACCTTAGATTATTAAAAGTTGGAATCAAAGCAAAGCCTGAAGTAAAGAATCTAAAGAGTCAAAGTCCCTTGGATCCGTGACCATCCAGTAACCACAGTGTATCCGCGAGTTAGCACTGGGATATCTGAAACTGTCCCATCCTCAGTCCCATGCCACTGCTCCCACTCCCACGGGCTGCCAGGACGATGCCAGGGACCAGAAGGTGCTCAGTGCCCACAGCCATCTGGAACCCTCATCTGTACTGGAACCTCATCCAGACTGAACCTCAGTCCCCATCTCCTACTCACTGACACCGGTGGTCACTAGCGCTCTCAGAAGTCTCACTGAGGCTTGCTAATACCAGCAGAGTTACGACAGATCTGCATCCCCCCAGACACAGCACGAACATGTCTGGGGACCTTCTCGCTCTCTACAACTCCTTGGCATGAGGTTGAAGCCAGGTGGGGGTCAGGCTCTGTTCCCAGGTAACAACAGGACAAGAGGAAATAGCTTCAAGTTGCACCAGGGGAGGTTTAGATTGAATATTAGGGAAAACTTCTTCCCTGAAAGGGCTGCTCAGCCCTGGCACAGCTGCCCAGGGCAGTGGTGGAGTCACCATTCCTGGAGGGATGTAAAAGCCACGTGGATGTGGCTCTTGGGGACGTGGGTTAATGGTGGGCTGGGCAGTGCTGGGGGAACAGTTGGACTTGATGGTCTCAGAGGGCTTTTCCAACCGAAATGATTCTGTGATTCCAATACAAGTTATTTCAGTCAGCGTCTACAAACAGGGGTCTGAGAGCCTAGAGTCTGCAGGAGCTGAGTCACACATAGCCCCTCCAGCCATTCCTCCTTCCACAGCACGGCCCAGTCCCAAACCAAGGCTTCCCAAAGCCAGCAGAGGAGGACAGGATGAGTTGGTGGCAGGAGCCATGGCCCAGGCTCAGCTGCAGCTCCTGCCTATGCCCTGGATTTCCAGCATGGTGCATGGCAAGGCCACAAAGCTGTCATTTTCAAACCTAATTTTAAACTCTTAAATAGAGCAACACAAACCGGCTCAGTGTGTCGTTCCGTGAGCCACACTGACATGGAGGACCATGGGTAGGGACCATGTTTAAAGAGCCATTTGCTTATAGACACTATAAACCAACACCCAGAATCCTGCTGCAGGAGACCAAAGGGTCTCTGGCATTGCCAGGTGTCTTCCAGCACCCAAGAGCAGCATCCAGCCTGGGGACGCTGGGGCCTCCTCCAACCACAGGCAGGTGAGCAGCTGAAGGACTCGCCACTTCTCTGAGCCTGCTGCCTCCCCTTTCTCTAAGGGAGAAATTACACGTCTGTGCTTACGGGAGTCAACACCAAAACGTCATTCCGGTTCCCTGGGACCATCTGCAAAACCCAAACCCCAATTTAACTGCTTCCTTTATGCTTCCAATTCCTCCGAAAACACAGCTCCTCACTGGGACACAAATGGCTTCAGGTTAGCAGCTTATTAAAATTCCTGCCCCTGCCAACAAAGTAACAGGAAGCAGCAGCACAGATGCCTGGCAGTGGAGAATGCTTATTCTATAGACAAAGAGAAGAGTTCCCATGCAGACAGACACCACTTCTTCACCCAATGTCCATCCCGGACACCACAGCACGGAATTAAATTTACTGTCACAACACGGAATTAAATCTCACACTGGGGACTAATGCAGCATCATTGCTTCAGACATAGCGATGCTCTGTCTCAAATCTACAATTTCCTGTATTCTGTACTTGGAAGAAGCTCCAAACTTCCCTCCTTCCACCACAGCAGGAGGTAAGAGGGGAGAAAACACCTGCCTGGCCATGGGTCCCTCCGCCTGGGTTTGGCTCTGCCAGGAGGATGCGCTGTGAGATTTCATGGGACAGAGACTCACCCTGACAGCAGATCTGCAGAGCCAGATCTCCACAGAGACACATCTCAGCATCCCATTTATCACTGCCTATTAGTAACATCAACACACTCTCCTTGATCATCTCCTCCTGCACCAGGAATGTGACTAGCACTGGAAGCTCCAGGGAAACCTGCCCAATTGAGTTTTCTTCCTCTGCTTTCCTCCCAGAATGGTTTGGGCTGGAAGGGTTCCTGGCTAGCCACAGTGAGAGGTGTGTCAGAGCCAAATGCCGGGACTGTCAGCTGAGGGGCAGAACACTTGGGTGAAGAGGAACAAACTGCAGTGCCCCAATTTACTGATGGTCGACCCCCCCAGCTCAACCAGGGCAGCCGAGGGAGCAGCAGCTCAGCACCCTGCATCTTTCTTGGCACATTACCACAGCACTGAGCAATTGCTCCTCAGTTATGCTCACCCTGTACCTCACCAATCCCTCCCTGCTGCTTTGCTGGATTGTCTACATTTACATAATGAACGCAGGAAACACAAAACCTCCCAGTTCCTCGTGTCCCCACAGCATGTCACAGCCCGTTAATAAACTCTAGGTGGGGGGAATTAAAAGTGACATCTCTGGAAAAAAATGTTACCCTAATTTACCATCAAAGAAAAATCTCCAGCACACCCAGCAGCTGAACCACAACTGCGGGTGCTTTAACCCTTCCTGAGCCAGCAGCCCCGTCGGCACAGCCTCCCCAGAGAAGCACTGAGTACACTCAGAACCAGACCAGAGAGAACAGTGAAAGATCCCCTCTCTGAGCAACCTCATACACTGCAAGGCCGGCTGGATGTCTCCAAAATTCATTTACCAGGATGCTCCTATTCCCACACACATGCCCAAGGCGCCCCACCAAACACTGCTGGGAAGTGGGATCCAGATCCCTCCAGGCAAGGCGTGTCATAGGGTGAGAAAAATACACAGCCAAAAGTGGCAGCCTCTCCATCCACATGAAAGGCAAAGGATGACACAAAAGAAGCCTTTTCCCTGATTTAGTTGAGCATCAGGGACAGGTGAGTCCAAGGGTCAAATGTGGTGAAATCAGAGATCCCCACAACTGTAAAGGCTCCTTTGGATGCAAAGCTGGTGCTGGCTCTGGCAGGCTGTGGATGGAGTCACACCAGCTCCCTGGTTAGGAGATGGGGGAGGGAGAAACAAGGAGCAACCATTTCTATAGGATGAAAGTGCTGAGCCTTAAAAGCTGAAATTTAAGTTCAAAAATGAGGAGGGAGAGATAGAGGAAAACCAAACACAAAGAAATAATTCTGCTGAATGGGTGAAATATTTCATCATCTTGTCCTGGCTGAGGATTGACCTACTATAAGAGAACACTCTGAACACTCCATGGATGTCCTGGTTTGAATGCTGACTGGATTTGTCCTGTAGTTCCACATGACACACCATCTACACACATGGGCAGAAGGATAGTCTTAACATACATCTCAAAAACAGGTTCAGAGCAAAATGCAAATGGCAGGAAGATTTTGAGACAAGCTTAGAACTGAACTAACCAATATATCCCAAAGTCTCAAATTTCTAGAGGCCTGAAGGACAGGAAAAGGGATGATGTCCCATACCAGATCAGCAAACCCAAGCCTGACCTTGCAGCTTAATTTCTAGGTCAGATCTATAAAATAGAGGAAACTGGCCATAAAAATATCACATGAAATTTACTCTCCAGTCAGGCTGAAATTTCAAGATAAGCCCTGATTATGAGCCTTGTCCTGTTGGAGAGCCCTGCAGGCTTGCCCTGCTCCCTGACTGCAGGCCCCAGATGTCCCGTTGACAACAAGGGACAAAAATTAAGGAAAACCTTAGAGTCACAGAGCCAACCCACTGCTGGGACTCTGCACGTCCTTAGCACATTCCCCCTCGCTTTTAGTGAAGAGTCGTGGTCCACCTGACTGTGAGGTTCCCACAACTATATGATGCTTCTTTTTATTTGGTTATTATTCATAATTCTGTATCATCAGGCATCTTACTCTTCACCCTTTTTCCAAAAACTTTTTAGGAACTGCACTGACATTCTCCTTCCTTTTGTTCCCTGTCTTCTAGTCAGTCATTAAGACAGAAAACAACCACTCCTTACTCTTCAACAGCTCTTCAAGAAATTCAGTCTTTCCCACTGAAGGCACTGTGCCAGCTACTGACACAATCCCTGGCTCCTAGAAATACCTCCAGCAGATTTCTGAGGCATGACTCTTCCCTTCAGGAAGCCACGCTGACTCCTCTCCTGTAGCTGCCTCATGCCTGTCATCCTGTTCTTTACCAAGGCTCCACCCAACCAGCCTGTCCTGATCTGTCCTCTGAAGGCCTCCAAGAGTCTTTAGAAAAAGTCATCACATTTCCACCTTTCATCTCTCTGGCACCGACACCACTTTGAGCACCAGGTCACACCTCACTGCTCGTCACTTGGCAGTTCTAGATCTCAGCTTCCTTAAAACTCTTGAATAAGTATTATCTGGAAAGACTTACAGTGATACTCCTTCAAAAGATTTGCTCTGCAACAACCATGACGGTTCTACTTTAGATTAAAATGCCAGGATGGACCCTCACTGAGCTGAACTACCCCAGCTGCCCAGGTTACCTTTTTAAAGAGCCTGATGACATCCTCGCTGATCTGTGACAGCCGCACAATGACATTGTTCATGAAAATGTCATTCAGGGTGGCGTGGTCTCGGCTCTCCCGCCGGGTCTGCGTCAGGACCAGGTACCAGCAGTTCACAGGGGAAAGGAGGTGTTGATCTTTTCTAGGGAATTGGGGAAAAAATGAAAAACGTCAAGTGAACAAGTCAAAAAGGCGTATATTTTCAAATGAATGCTGTCAGCACATCACCTCCCTCCCCCGCACGCATCCACTGGGACCTGTCATGCCCAGAAAGGTGCACGATCTCTCCTTCCAGCTGTCCAAGCACTGCCCCGCAGGGACGTCCAGTGGCACACGAGCACGGGAACCACACCAGAGCCCCAGCCAGCCAGCCCCTTCCTGCAGTGGGTGCTCTGGAAGGTGGCGCAGGAGAAGAGACATCCCTGGCAAGGGAGAGAGTTTGGCTTTTTCTTTACACTCACGCTACGAACATGACTGTCGGTGCGCACTGCAGAAGGTCCCGTTTGCCACCCAATCCAGTGGGCTGCTTTTAGTGCACTGAAAAGTGTTCAAGAAAGGGTTCTGTGCACAACATGAACACGCTCAGGTGTGCTGGAGGGGACAGCACACTGACTCCAGAACACCTCTGTGTGCATACACAGGCAGAACAACCACGTACAGCAATCTGGATGAACCTGGATGTGGACCTGGAACCACCAGGAGCCGCAGCACCGCAGCAACTGCCAGATCCAGGGCTGGCACAGCCCGCTGCACACGGCTACACAGGGACAAAGGAGCACCGAAGGGACCGTAATTCTTAAGAGTGTCACAGCCTCATTAGAATAATGACACACATGAGCAGCTGGGGAAGCAGCACAGATGAGCCTGGTAAGGGCAGGTACAGAGCAGTCTGGAAGAACAAAGTGTATTAGGAGAGTCTCTTGACATGGACTGGGCAGTGAGGACTCATCAGGAGCAAGCACTGAAATCCAGCTGACCCAATTAACACCATCACCACCAGCACTGGAGTCCAGATGTTTAGTAACAGTGGAGAACCACTGTCACCTGTGGACAACACACAGCAGCAGTTTCCAGAACTGTGAGCACGCCAAGCAACAGAGAGCCTTAACACTGCTCTGAGCTAGTGGGAGAGACCAGACACCCCCAGAGCCTTTGTGGGCTCATCTCTGAACCACAGCTCCTTCCTGGCCAATTCCTTCCCCAGGACAGCTATCCCTGACGCAAAACACCGCAGCAGCCAGGACCACACAACTGACACACAACAGCTGGATGCCAAAAAGACAGTGAGGATCTGAATGGCAACTCAGCAGCAGCACAGTTTGGCATAAGACACCAGCAAAGCCCCACTCATTGGAGAGACCGAGTAAACAGATTAAATGGGATTTAGAAATATAGAATAAATAGGATTTAGTAATGCAACAGCAGAAATCGCTGCTCTCGCCGCTGAAATGGGAAAAAAAATCACAAGGAGTTAAAGGAAGAAACAGACTGTGAAGAGCCCAGGGGTGGTGAGGAGAAGGGCAGCAGACAGGCAAACCTTTCCCAGGGTCTCTGGGAAAAGTGCTGAACAGTGGCTGCAGTCCTTGGCCACTGAACTGAACGGCACGAGTTTCATCTGGAGCAAAGAGCACAATTCCAGTTGAGATTCCGTCATGAACATTACTGGCACAAGGAGAGTCAGAGGCCTCGCTGTGGCCCAGGGAGGCAAAGGTGGGGAGCTGGGGCTGACTTGGTGCAGGGGGAGCAGCCAGGACCAGCACCTGGCCCTGTGCTGCAGGTGCTGCCATGTGGCCCCGGGCACAGATCCTGCCCGGCACATCCCACAGCTCCACGAGTGCTGCCCAGTGAGATCCTGCACCCCAACAGTGCCAGGAGAGGGACACAACAAACCCTGACAGCCACCAACACCCCGCACAAGCACCGAGCGTCGTCCAACCTGGCACACTTGGGGACGTGCGGGGAGCAGACACCAGCCCCCCAACAGCACCAGGGCAGGGTGGTCACCAGAGCCTTGAGGTCACCAGCCAGTGGAACGCACCAGCCAGCACCCTCACCACAGAACACTCACCTCCAGAACGAAATTCTGACTCAAGTTTGTTTTGCTTTCTGTTTTTTTCAGATATTTTCTCGTTTAGCCAAGCTCACGAGTATGGTTAAACTGAAAAGAAGCTCCTTTTGAAAACACATATTCACACATCCACAGATTTCACAATTTGCATCATCAGTTTGATTCTCACACAATCCCAGCATCCAGTTCATACTTCCTATTTCAAAGCTTTGTTTCACAATATTTCCACTAAGGATTTGCCTGGCTCCAACACCGCAGGCTGCATACAGAAAACACACATGCTTCATTGCAAATAAATTGCAGTAAATTCGATTTCCAGAAACTGCTTCCAAGCCTGAGCCTGTCAGTGAGAATGAGTGCAACACACAGCTCCCGGAGAGCCGAGGACTGGGCTACACGCAGAAACCAGGGGTACAGACCCAGCCCACTGCAATTTGCACAGTCAAATGAGTGGATGAATTCAAGCCCCTTCAAAAAAATCAAGGGGTTTGACTCCTTCCTGGTCCAGTTCCTATTTTTGCTCCTTACACAAGAAGGGCACAGTAAGTGCAATTCGGGCAGCACAGACCAGTAATGCCGCGGTGGAAGTCTTGGAAAAGAGACATGGCCAGTTCTTTTGGTGAGCCCCACACAGGGACAAGACAGACAAGGTCACCGCTGCCCTGATGGGCCTTACTCCGCTTTAGGACTGTGCAGCTACAAACCAACCTCCAGTGACTGCAGCAGCCTCTAGCCAATCATTTTGTACCAGTTTGCCCTGGAACACCTGCTTACTTGAACTGGTGCTCTCTGGAACTGCGGATCTTGGAGGAGAAGCGCTCAGCCAGCTTCTCCAGGCTCCGGGAGTACTCCAGCTCGATCTCGGCCTTCCTGCGGAAGAACTCCTGCAGGTCCTGCAGCAGCTGCAGGCGCGACTCCGACTGCTGCTCCAGGCATTTGAACTGCTCCACCAGCTGCGTTCGGATTTCTGCAGGCACACGAGAGAGAAGAACAGAACACAGCATCAGCAGCAGACACTGGCCAGGAGGGCTGTCCTCCCACAGCAAATGGCACAGCTCTGCTGGAGCTCCTTCTGAGCCCTGGGGTGAATTCAGGGTTTGCTAAAGGCGACAGATCTTCTTGCCAAGCAAGAGCCGAGCAATTCCATTGACCAGCCTCATATTAAACCTTGTTCTTGTCAAAACAAACAGCTGTGTAAGAGCACCAAGAGCAACTTCAGAGCTTTCAACTGCCTTTTGAATCCAGCAAATGATACTTCAATCTATCTGGTACTATCTGAAATCCCGTACTCTTTGCATATAAGCTAATATATTATTTCTTGACAAATGCCCATGTGAAGACCTACAGGACAGCCAGCACTGACCTAGAGGAAGCGGGCACTGCCATGCACCCTCCTCTCACCCCATCCCCCCAAGCTGCCAGGTTAATCAGCAAATCACACGTGGTTTTGGCTCAAAGGCTTAAAAAGTCTTTTGGACCCTTCAAATCCCAGCTCACAAACACCGTAAGCTTCATCTCTTCCAGGTTTATTTCCTTTCCCACAGGGACCTTCAGACACCGGCACAGACACACTGCAGCCCCCGTGACCTTTCCCAAAGTGGGCTCGGCAGTGTCCAGAGGTGCCTGTGTGGGTGTGGGAATGGGCTCCTCGGGCAGCCGGTGTCTCCCACAGGACCCCAGCTACCCACTGGGGTCCTGCAGGGAACAGGCACCCCAGAAGCAGCAAACAGAGCTGGTCTCTAGTGCTGACCCTCACCTGGCCCTGCCAGAACCCACAACCTTAGGCACAGCTCACTCCTTCTGTTCAGCACATCCCAATCATCGGAACTGTTTAATGTTTCTCCTCTTTCTATGCTGGAGTTGTACTTTTCACCTTGATCCTCCCTGTTTTGAGGACGCTTCTCTCCCATGGTCAAAGACCAATTGCACTTCTTGCAGCTCCCTCATATCACATCACACAGCCAAGCTGCAAATCCCCACACAGGGCTGATCTCAGGAAGACAGGCAGGCACTGGGGAGGGAGCGCTGTGCAGGGGCACAGCCAGACCCCTCACCCTGTCTGCAAGAGCAGCAGCACAGCACCTGTGGCACAGGGTGCAATGGAAATACACTTTCCCGACCCTTCCCAAATTTCCCCAACCCTTCCCAACCCCAGGCAGGGTTTCTGCAGCTCTCAGCAGCGCGTGTGGCCGGGACGCCTGCGCAGGAGCCACTTGCTCTTCTTGGAGCAGCAGCTGGGCTCTGCCCGGAGAGCTGGGGCTGTGGAGAGCTGGAAACAGGAGGACAAAGGAGACTAGACAGTAGGAAAATCTATTCAAAGTGAGAACAATTGGGCTGAGCTGGCTTCAGGGAGCAGCTGCACAGCGGAGGGATCGGAGGAGCTGGAATTGCAGGGGCCGGCTGATGGAACAGGTCCATATGCTGCCTGCCTGTTCCCAGAGCCCGCGAGGAGAGGGGAGTGCAGCCCCACACCCCCCGCAGCAGAGCTGGGACAGCTTCTGCACGTGCTCGCCTCGAGACACTTCGCTTTCTAGAGCTCATCCTTGGCTCCTTCTGCAAATTCAGCACAGTAGGATGACCAGTGGTACCTTACCTGCAAGAGCCCCAGCAACTAAAAATACCTGCACCGCCTGAAACGGCTGCCAGGGTCACTGGGACACTCAGTGACCCGCATCGAGACAACGCAGAGGTGTCACTCCAGTGCCTGGAATACTCCTCAGCACCCACATGTTACATACATGCACACAAGGCAGGCTGGCCCTGCCAGTCCCTGCCAGCACCGGGCTGTCCCACAGCCTCACCTCTGCAAGATCCTCTCTACACAATCATCACTTCATGCTGGATGGTGAATTAATAAATGATGAAGTAATGATGATGCGAAGCACTGGCTGAAATCACGACAGATTTATGAACTATTTCAAGCTCCGTAAATTTGTGAGGCTCTCATGTAGAGGAGGTTAAAATTGCCATTATCATAATCTGGCAATCTGGTATTTTTCAACATTTCTTCATATAACAACTCTCATGTGAGCCTGAGCTCTGGAAGCCTGGCAGGTAACTCATCACTGGGTCATTTAATGGTGGCAGTGATGGGACTGGAGGCTTCATGAAGGGCATCTAAAATAAAAACTTCTAGAAATAAGGAACGCTGAAAGCTCAAAAATTCATCACTCACCTTATGTGGGACCCTCCCTGGGCACTTTCTTTATGTTCTTGATACATTATGAGAGGATAGCACAATTGTTCATGAAAATGTCTCCGAGGCTCACACCACACAGACACGGCGAGGGACTCAACACACGGCACTTGGCCACCAGCAAAGCCATTTTCTGTTCCCAAAGTCTGCCTGGAGAACCATGTAACCATCCCTGCAGTAGCTAGAGTGCTCCAGATCATTTCTGACCTGCATCCAGCCCATCTGCAGGCAGGAGGATGCTGACACGGGAGCCAGAAGGGCCGAGGCCCCGAGCAGAAGAGGAAGGGTGAGACGCAGTGGGGATGCTCAGCACAACTGCTGCCTCTGCCCAGCCAGAGCTCCCCAGGGACCCTGGGCATCTGCTGCACACAGACACCAGCCCTCACTCACAGTATGCAGAAACCCCAAAGGTAAGGACAATTTCACTCTACAGGAACACTAGAAAGACCCTTAAAATAATAAATATGGCTGCTAAAAGAATGGAGAAGAAGAAACTAAATTGTCATTGCAAACAAGGTCTCACAATGACAGGTGACAGAGTACCTCAGTTGTTACTCTCTCAGTCCCCCGGTTTGCTGGGGTCCAGCTCTCTCCATCCCCAGCACACTTTGACCTTTGTCAACAGAATTTCTTTGTTTTTCCCATGCCTGTAACATGTTGTTTTGACACTTATAAGCCTCCTTGAAGGAGTTCAGCCAGGCCAGTGTCACCCTGGCACGTGGCAGCAAAGGGCAGGCTCTGCAGATATGGGGAGCTGTGACCCTAAAGCCACCCAGCGATGAGCTGTCACACAAACAGCGGAGATGGACACTGACCCCAGGAGCTGCTGCTGCTGCTGAATGGGAAAGGTCTGTGCAGAAAACAAAACGAAGAGCCACTGACATCATCAATGCAAAGACAGCAGAGAGAAGGACATCGCTTGGTGCTCCAGGGCCCGTGGGAGTCAGCGCTCACGGACACAGCCCCGACAGCATCTGCAGCTGCCTCCCTGCTTCCAGCTATGCTCTGCTGCCACATTTCATGGCACTCTCAGTTAAATGCCTTTTCATAGAACCAGGGACAAACACAGGCAGGCAGCAAAGCCTTTTTCCACTCTTCAAGCCTGCTGCCTAGGGAACAGTAGGAGCACTCGGAGGGCATCCATCTTCCTCCACCTGCACAGTGGAGCTGGAGACCAGCCCCACGAGGGAGAGGCACCCATGTGCTGTTTGATCCTAGCACCCTCTGTCCTCCCCCTCTCCCTCCAGCCCAGCCTGCTCACACACCAGGGGTGGAGAGAGCGGGTCCCCAGCAAACCCAAACCCAACACAGCTCTGCTAATGCCCAGTGAGACACCCTACAACCCAAACCGAAACCCACACCCCTTCCCCAGCAATCTTCTGGTCAGCAGCATCAGCACAAGCTGCATCTGCCCTGTTCATCGAAGGGGGATTCACAGGCCTGGAATTCCAACTTTAAACTGAATGCCAATTATGTTTTCCACATTAGATAATTATCTCTTCAGCATCCAACCCCAAAACCTTAACTTCCGCTCAGAAGAAGGAGCTTCCACTGCGAGCAGTCCTGTTATTTAAAACGCAGAATCGGGGTAGAAAATGCAGGAAATCTGATATCCTCAGCTCTTCTGAAACACACTTCTGAGGATCCTGGAGAAAACAAAATTCCTTGGCAAAGCAAGGAGCACAGCAATGGTCAAGACAGGCTGCAGGACTGCTAATCCAGAAGAGAGAGGGAACATCTGTAACCAGAACATCTGCCAATTTGCCTGTAATGTTTCTGAATCAATCAGCCCATATCACAGCCACTACTGCTCGTTATCCTCAGGCCATGCAAGATGCTGGCAGCAATCACACTTCCAGGCTGCCAAGCTATGGCAAAGCCTCCCACCAGTCAAAGACCCCCAGGAACGCTCCCATCCCTCTGAAACCTGGTGAAAGGCTTCCAAGCACCAGAGGGGACGCAGAAGGAACTGAGTGTGATTCCCCAAACCCTTTCAAGGCAACAGAAAAGCGCTGTTTTGGTTGATCTAACATCTTGGCCAGTAGACCAGGGTAAGCCTCATTTTTTCCTCTCCTTGGCTGTTCACCTCATCCATTCTCCAGAGAGGACAGTGCTGGCAGCCACACACAGAGCCCAGGAACACTCACACACATCCAAATAGCATACCTCTGACACAGGGATGAGGCAGGGTTTGACAAAGAGCAAAATTATCTGGGACACACTGTGGCCAACTTGAGCACTCCTGTAAGAACCAGCACGCTGATGTGGATAGGTCAAGCCGAAGACAACGCGCTCAGCTCCAAATCATTACAAGCATGCTGCTACTCCAGCCTCTCCCACCCTCAGCTTGCTGAAGGATATTTTCCATATGGTCTCATTTTTCAAATATAACAATTAAAATGTAGATGAATGCCATCAGATGAATGCAAATTTTACCAGTGGTAAACATTATTATTATTATTAATATAATCATCAATATCATTCACTTATTCCTCGTGTTTCCATACAGTTCATGGATGTTCATGGTGGGCAGCAGCATTTCTGAATTTCAGGAATTCACAAATACCATGCTGAAATCCCAGCTCCAGCTGAGACTGTGGCAGCACTCCCATCAGCTTCAACTGAGCTGGGATTTCATCCTCTGGCAGTAAACGGGCTGGTAAGACAATTCTGTTCCTGGGCAGTTATTTTGCAAGTCTCCCCCTCTTCCAGTAACTCCTGGCTCCAATACTTCTTACCTCAAGTGCTGGTAAGGGCCGAGCTCCTCAACTGGCATCAGCCACAGCAGAAGGACGGTGGGACCTGCTGCAGAGTTCATGGATGGGCAATGCATGTCAAGTGTAGGATGGGTTATTAAATAAACCAAAGTCTATATGGGCAAACACCAGCAAAAAGCAGGCAGTGGAAAATCCCGGATAGTTAAGACTCCTGAAGGTGTGGAGCCCGAATTGACACGTGAGAGACCACAGGAGCCAGGTTTGCTCCAGCACAGGGACCCTGAAGCCCTGGGGATCGGTGACGCTCCAGCCAGCAGAGCCAGCTCGGAGCCCTGCACAGCCCAGCCCCAGCAGCTGCAGATCGCAGCCAGCACCCTCCTCCCCCTCCTCCTCACACTGCCCCCTCCCCAGCACCCTCCCCCAGGGTCCAGGCAGGCCAGAGCCAGGCTCTGGCTGCTCAGACAGGCACAGACAAAAGCAGGGGTTTCTCTAGCAACGGGCCGGGATGAAAGCTGTCCCGGCCTGCTTCTCCTCGGCTGGCAGGGAGCAGGACCAAGCCCTGCAGCCAAGTCCCGAGCCTGGGGGTCTGGCTGCAGCCCACCTACCTCCCCAGCCGGGGCGGCTGCTCCGCGATGCCAAATTATCCGTCCAGGAGAACAGTGGCGGATCCTCCCACTGGACAGCCTGGGACAGGCGCTCCTTGAACATATGCTTCACCCCACTGATTTGTGACAAGTGAGAAAATATGCTTGGCAACAAAAGCCTTTATTTTCCTCACAACTGGGATTAGAACCAATAGTTTATTGCAAATATAGCACAGCAAGCTGGACTCGGGGAGGATCCAATTCTTCTACAAATACGGAATACAGTAACAAGGCCATTTGACTCCCACTTGCTTTTATTCCCACTTCAGACTATCCATGTGCTGCCTTCCCTAAAATCCCAGCCCTCTTCACCATGGAATTACCTCAGATGTACCTTCTAGTGCTTTGTCATCCTGTGTTTCACCAGCACACACCATTTCCCTTGGGAGAACCCTCACACACACAGAGCTAATGCACCTGACGCATGGATCCATTATGAAATGCCAGCGGGCTATTCCAGGCAGGCACTGCCAGCACAGCCCCAAGAGCCACTGGAACCCCCATGTGATTCCAGGGAGCTGGGCTCAGCCCCCTTGGACAGGGATGCTGGCACAGCAGATCCTAGAGAGCCCACATAGCACAGTGTTCACAGGATGCTCCTGCTCCCGGCACCTCCATCCACAGCCACTTCCATATGCCAGTATGGTCCAGCAGCAGTGGCAGGAAGAAGAAGGGATGGTGCTGCCAGAGGAGCATCCACCTTGGGAGGGCTGAATCCAGGCCAAGGCTTTGTCAGGTCCAGGCAGTGACACTATCAAGCTTGAACAGCCAAGGAGCTGCAGGGACCACGGCATGGAGCATCCGCAGACAGAGCTGCCAGCAGCGCATCCTTCCCACCGCGCAGCTCCCAGGGAGCCAGTGGAGAGAAGCTGCAGGGAAGGCACAGAGCAAACAGCCCAAAGCAAGTCAACAAGCCTCCCCCCTCCTTCCTTCCTTCTGTGTCATTAATAACATCCCTGCCTAGACAAAGACAAGAGATATGGCTCCTGGTAAAACAAAGGACAAGACAAGCTTTTTATCTGAAACAAGACATTCCAGGTTCAAGAAAAAAAAACAAAAAAGAGAAAGGAAAACACTTCTCTCTAGTCTGAAAACAACTCCTGTGGCATTGGCATTTTTCATACAGTTTTTTTCATGTGTGTCATTAATCCCCAGCCCACTCTAGCACAGTGGCACCTCCCCTGCACAGCCCCCCAGCTTTGCCTGTACCCACACCGAACACTCACACTGGCACTCGCTGGGCTGTGAGGCAACACCTTCATCTGCAACTACTGAAAAGGGAAGTGAAAATATAAGAAATTAAATCTTGAACCCAGTGACTTCTTCCTCCCCTGGGAAACCCCTGCCCTGGAGGGAGCCCAGGACAGGGCACAGAAATGTCTGGGCATTTGGGGGCAGCATCTGTGAGACCACGGGTTTGGAAGCCCCAACTTGCAGCTCAGGGGTCAGGAAAACAGCACATTCATGTGCTTCCAACCAAGGTGGTTTTGGGACCCTGCTCAACCCCCTGCTTGCTCACCCCTCATTCCTGGGGGGCACAGCAAGGTCCTGAGGGTTCCTGCAAGTCTGGACCAAGCATCCTGGTGCAGGATGGGCTCCCTCACACGCATCCAAGAAAAAAAGTGGCCAAGCCATGAAGAAAAACTCCATTTCTATAGGGTATTTGCACAAACAGTGTGAAACAAGGCTTTGTTCCCCTGGAATTAACTGAAACAACAGAGCAGAACTGAGCGGCTGTGCCAGCACTCACGGGAGCAGGGCACAGGTGCACCAGTGGGGGGGTGCCCAAAGACAGGCATCTCATCAGGGCCAGCTATGACACCTCAACACCCACTCTGCCATCAGTGTGCCATCGGTTTCCACGAGGGGCACTGACACCCTGGCCATGTCCCTCCTGACAGTGCCGCCCGCTCCTGCCGGCATGGGCAGCGACGCAGCCGGGTCACACCAACCACAGCCACAGCTTGGGCTCTGCCTCCTGCTCCCTCCTGTCACCTACAAATTTTCTTTCTAACAAGACATCCCCAAAACCCAACTCACTCACAGCAAAATGCACAGGTAAATAACGCGGTTCAATGTTTCCCACTGCCCGGGCCCAGATGGGCACACATGGGGTGAACAGGGTGAACAGTGCCATCAGAAATGGCCTGGGGTGGGCCTGGCCTTCGTAAGGCTTTTTGCATTCCGTGGTCAGCCCACCGTCGCAGTGGCTACAGGAATCACCTCTGTGTGCATCCCCTCTGAGAGGCCCCAGCAGAAATGGGTTGATAATGGCTTTCCATGGCTTTCCAGCCATCTGAGAGGAGCGTAAATCCCACACTGCATTCCTGAAACAGCAACCTTCTGCAATCTCAGCAGAGCAGGGGCCTCCTGACCCTCTGGGAACTTGGTCAAACACACGGAAGCTGAGACCAAGGCAGCAGGTGTTATCCTTTCCATGAGATCTGACGGCTCCTGTACCCCAATAGGAACGAGCCCCACCTCAAGACCCAGTCAGAAGGGTCCAGCTCTCCTGAGCAGTGGCCCCTGAACATGAACATCACCAGAGGAAAAAGACCTGGCAGCAAAGCCAGCCCCTTCCCCCCAGGGGTCTGAAGGAACCACTGTGAGAACCCGGGCAGACCAGAGCAGACCAGCACAGTGGTCTAGAGAAACATCTAGAGCTGGAGGAACCACCAGGTGTTGCTGGTGGCCACCTCACTCCCACCCCCCTCTCCGGGGCACAGGGTCCATGCTGGGGCTCCTGGCAGGAAGCAGCAGTGTGAGAAGGGGACAGACACGGAGGTGGATGCTGGAGCAGCAGAGATGTTCCACCTCCTCTTCTCCACCAGCATGAGGTACAATCTCTCTGCACAGAGGACACAAGAAGACACGCAGCTACTCAAGAGCACAAGACATGACACAACGGAGAAGACCTTCCATGGAGCATGTTTGAACCCCAGTGGGTCAAACCACCTGATCCCGAGATTCATAGCAATGCCTCACTGTGAACACAGGAGAAATTCCTCCCCACCATCCCTTTCTGCTTTTTAACTGAACAGACACCCTGCAGAACTCAGAACCTCTCAGGAAACCACTGTAGCAGGGGCAACAGGTCAGGCCAGATTTAAAACACTGGTAACTTTTCCCCCCTCATTTTTTCAAACCAAAATTCAAAATGCAAATGAAAAAGAGTTGTAAAGTTTTGAAAATAAAGCAACTGAGTCTTTTTTTTTTTGTTTTCATGCTTTCAGAACATAAGTTAGTAGGGCATTCTTTGTGAGAAAAGCAGAACATGCCCGATCAGGTGATCAGTTAGAGCCACCACAGCTATTTCCGTTTGACTGTTCACCGGCACGTCAGAGAGGGGAATTCCATCCCACTACAAATTTCTGGGTCACAAAACACCTTCCTAGATGACAAATAAGCCTCCAGCCACCAAATAATGAAAGATCAAAAGCAGCTGCTAAGACAGCACAGGCTCCTGCCGTACAGACTGTGCACACACAAGGTAGGTCCCAGGAAACCTCTCAGACTGTTAGTCCTGGCCTAAGCAGACACAACGCTTATGAGAACACTGAACTGGGCTTAAGACCTAAGTAATGCCCACCAGCAGCCCCTCGCTTAATGCAGAGGGCAAAGGAAGATGAGGACAGCTCCTCAGTGTCTGAGAACAAAGACCACAGCTGAGATGGCAACAATGAAGCCTTAAAACGATGAAAAACAAACTGGGCAAGCACAAGAACAAGGTGGTAAAGCTCTGCCGCCACAAGGCACAGCAGCAGCAGGTCCCATATGCTGCTCCTTACACAGCCCCCTTCCCTCTCCTGTCCCTGCACATGACAGCAAAGTGGTGGCATTTGATATAGACCTCGGTACTCCAAGTTCACAGGAGTTCCTGACAGCAGATTTCCCATAAAAACTGACTCTGGACAGAGATCTGGAAGTGGCCAGGCTGGCTGATGAGGAGACAGCAGGGAGCAAGTGTTTTGCATGAAGCACAGCACCCAGCTCTCTTCTGCAGGCAGCACTGCCAGGCTGACAGCTCTGCCCTGCAGGGCAGCCCACACTCCTGGGACACAGGGAAACCAAAAACCAACCAAAGAAACCTAAACTGTGTTTATTCTTAACTTCATCCGAGCCTCAAGGCCAAAATTTCCATGGATCAAGACTGTCTGAGAACAGATATAATGGTGTGTTGCAATTATGTTCAATTTAGGGACAGAAACAGCACTTCAAACCACACATCATGAGTGCCAGACAGGAAGAAAGAGCCGGCAGGGGAGCACCCGGCCTGGGCACCCACAGGAATGCCGACAGCAGCTTCCCTGGCCCTGGGAACACCGACTGAGCCCCTCCAGGTGCTCTCAGCACGGAACCCAGTGTTGTCCAGGGATGCTGGGTCCTTCCTCTTTGAGACTAAGGAGTAGGCAAATCTGCTTGCAGGAGAAACCTCCACTCAACAGAGGAATGGCTGCTGTGCCATGGAAGCAGGCTGGAAAGCAGGAAGGGTCCCAGGAGCACTGCAGCTCACACTACCTGCCTGCCACACTTTATCACACACAAAAATCTCCTTCCATAAGGTTCACCGACTACAAAAATTAGCAAAGGGAAATTATTTAAAAAAAAAAAAAAAAAAAAAAAAGCTGAACTCTAGAGTCAAAATATCTTTTCCCAATAAGAAAAATTCAAGTGTGGACCAAAACCCACTCAGATAAATCCATAAGCAGACAGGTCCTCAAGTAAATGTATTGCAAATTTTTTCCATGGGGCGTCAGCCGCTCTCCCGCTGTCTCCATGTCAGCCCCTAATGAATTCAATGTGCTGGTGACTACACTGTTTTCTGAAGAACTTGGCAAGATGTTCAGCATTATTAGAGAAGAGAGGAAAAACAGCAGAATTTAGTCATTTAATATTCTGTCTTCCAATAACTGAAGAAACATCCCAATCCCATTGAGATTACTATGGACACATCCAGCAGAGGCAAGGTGATGGTACAGGAAGGACTGATGGGAAGAATGGCCAAGTTCACACATCTGAATCCAAACTTCCCGTTGGAAATATTGCAAAAATGTGACATAATCCACCTAAAACCAGCATCAGGATTAGTTCAGAATCACTCCAGTGTTGCTGAAGGCAGAATCCAGCCCAAAGGAACTGCAGCAAGAACACATTTAACCAGTCTCTTAAAATATACCTATTTTTTATAGCCATCCTTGAGCAGTGTGGAACATCTGCTAGCGGAGAGGTAGCTGTTGACTTGGAAATGGGCGAGGGCAAGGAGGAACCAAAGGAGAAGCAAAGTGAGCCCTGGCACGCGGATGTGGAGCAGAGCCAGGGGCTCTCCCTCTGATGGGAGCGATGTCCCGAGGGCCAGCAGGCACCTGGTCAGCCCTGCTTGCAGGCACAGGGGACAGGGCCTGCCCCAAATAAAGCCCTGCACAGCAGAGGGAACCTGCCCCCACCGCGGCGCCCCAGCAGAGCTCTGCCCTGTCCAGCCGCGGTGCCTGAGCCCTCTCGGGCCCAGCCTGGGGTAACTCCCTGGCACTTGGCACAGGGGCTGGTTTGTTTTACTCTGCACCACACAGAAATGAGGCACAGCAACCCAAAGCTGTTCTCTCTGCCTCTCTCTGGAAAGAGAAGCATGTGTGCAGCTGGAGCCCCGCAGCAGGTATTTACCCACGTTCTTGTCACACACTAGAGAAGTGGCTGACCCTCACTTTCAAGCTGTGGTTTACCGCAGGAATTGCCGTCAGGACCGAACAAGCTTTGGGGGCTAAATTTAGGCAGCAGAAATGCACATTTTCATATTTTTTCCCGCTTTGCACAGAGCTCTGCCAGCAGCACGGCCAGTGCTGCTCGGCCATCGGCAGCACAGGTCATATCCAGGGATGGCCCCGCCGGCAGTGCCTCAGCCCGGACCTCTCCGCAGCCACAGGTACAGCCCCTGCCCGCAAGGAGCAGGGCACAGGACCACAAGCACAGCCCAGCTCTGCATCACCTCCTCCTCCAGGGAGCCAGCTCCTGGGCCACTCCAGCTCTTTGCTTCATTTAACCCTCGCCTGCTTCAGCTGAGGGAAGGTCCACGTCAATGGAAGGGTCCGCTGCCTGTCCCACAGCCTGCTGCCCCCAGGGCTCTGGCAGTGACAGCGCACAGGGACAGCGACACTGGCCCCAGTGAGAGCAGCCAGGCGTGAAGGAAACCCCTGGCTGTGCCTCGGCTGCAGCATCTTCATGCTCCTCTTCCAGCACCCTTGGCACCTCCCTGTTTGCTTGGGGACACAGACTGCCCAGTAGTAATTCACAGCCTAAACTGGTCACACCTGCCACCACTTTTGTCTGACTGTGAGCAGCACTGACGGAGTAAATCTCATTCTCTGCCCCCACAACACCCTGTCGTCTGGGCTATGTGGTCCTACACTGACCACACTGATCACTGCGAGGGACAATTTACAGGACTGGAAGTGGAGCAAGACCTCAGAACCGCCCAGCAACTCAAAGCTTTCAGGGGGTTGGGGTTGGTTTTGCTGTTTGTGGTTTATTTTCTTTTTCTTTGGTTTGGGCTTTTTGGTGTTATTTTAAAGAATCCAAACTTCAAAGAGGTCCATTCCAAGCATCCAGAAGTCCCTGGCAATCCTCTACTACCCATGTCTTTTGGGGGACCCTGCCTCCACCAGGCCCTTGTGCGCCACAGCCAGCAGCTCTACCCAAGCGAGCCCTGTCCCCAGCTAACCACTTCCTAAGCAGGAACAGGACAAGAGAGGGGGAAAGCAGAACAGCTGGATTCCTCAGGCGTGCGCCTCCTCTGGCTTTGCATGTTAGGAATGAAAGGGATGCAAGAAATCTGTAAGAACTGGTTAAAGCATTAAAAAGGAAGAGCCAAACAGATCTGCTGCATTTGTTCAAGATTTAAGAAGAGCAAAGGAAGCTTCACAAAAACAGATGGAGGCTTTTTCCCCAGAGAAAACAGCTCTTCTGGCTGCCCTCCTGCACAGCCAGCATCAGCTCCAGCGCCTTCATATGCCCACTCCCCAGCAGAGAAACACAGTATATGGGGGACACTGAGACGGGCTGGAGAAAGTCTTTTATGCACTGAATGCTCAAAAATGATGTAACCGGAGCTCAGGCCTTGGGCCTATTTAGATGCAAAGGAGAATGTATTCAAACTGGGAAAGAAAGAGCTGTACAAGAATGTGAATCCCGCCCTGAGCCACTGAGATGGAATAAAGGAGAAGATCATTAAGCGGTTCACTCCAGCACCTCACATTGCTTAATCCTGGCATGGAAAGATTTCACAGATCATTAAGAGAGCAGAGCTTTGCAGACAGTTCCTACAGCCCCGGTATCCGTACAAGCTCCCCAACCTCTGTACAGCCCTAACAGGATCAAATATTATAACACAAGTCAGATCAGATTATCCAGCAGTGGCTTCTGGCCTGAAAAATCTGTGCATTCATGGATCCACTGAACCAACTCTCTTCCAGGGTAATGCTTTACATGCACTAAAAATATAGGATAATTCCTTAAAGAACTTCTCATGTCTCAAAGCATCCTTTAAAAGGTAATCATATAAGCCTCAACATCTTCAAGAAAGAGGGAAGGATTACCAGCCTAATTTTACAGATAGGATAAAACAAGTCTTTCGTTGGACATCTCTGCCATTGCTCTGTCTCCCACCGAGCCATTCTGCAGCGGAGACAAGCATGAACCTCACTCCAAAGCCAAACTGCTCCCAGGCTGAGAGGGACAGAGAAAAGAGGAGGAAAAATGAATTGCAAAAGAGCAGAATCAAATTTAGGAGCCTGTAGGAATCAACAAGACCAACAGCAGCAGTTGCCCAACTTCTTGTATTTGCTTGATTTAATGTTCCCGAAAGTATCACAGGCCACAAGCTCCCCGAAGCTGCACCCGGCCCGGATGTGCCCAGCAGTGCCTAGCCAGCTCCACGCTGTGCCTCCAGACCAACCCTCCTGTGCATCTCCACGGCCTGATCATGCTTCACTTGGAGCACGTCCTTCTCACCCAGGAGTGCTGCTCTTCCACGTCCTCTTAGCTAACTATCCCCAGTGTGCCTTTGCACAGAGGACTCGGCTGAGGGCAAGGGCAGGTGCTCTGCTCGCTGCCTTCATCAGCACCAACCAGGAAAGCCTCAGCTGCTGCCAGGGAATCAGCAGTGCTGCTTCCTCGGGAGCCCCTGCCTCAGAGAGCAGCAAAACGCTGGCTGGCAGTGCTCTTCACTCCTTCTTTCCCAGAAAAAGCACAATATTGGAACAGCAAGGGAAAGCTGTGCTGGGACTGATGAAAGCACACCATCAGTCACCGGATCCAGCGAGCCTGCAGAGAGGAAGCACAAAGATAGGGAGGAATTTCACCTTCCCAAGAACCAGCATGACCCTCCCCAACAGCTGCAGACCCAGCCTCAAACTACACTAGCAGTTTTGGGGTGTTTTAGGGTGAAGAAAGAGCTGCAGAATCTCACTTATACTACAGAAGGACCACGTGGACATTCAGAAGGTAATGAATGTGCAATAGAGAATCCAACAGCTGTGGGGAGACAGTCTCCAAAAGGATCTCCACAGCAGATCTCCACAGGATCCAGATGAATACTTCACAACTTCCTCCTGAATTCATCATCTACTACAGACCTGGGGCAAGTTCCAGGCTGCAGACAGCTCAACTTGAGGCTAATAATATGTTCCGTGTTGGGATTGCTGGGTTGTGCCACCCACAAAGCATCGATAATTACCCTTGCTTGCTTCATTTCTGTGAGAGTCATCACATCCTCCGGACGAAGTTATTGCATTCCTGCCTTCAAAGGAGGGGGAATCAGCATAAAGCACGTTGTCTACTCTCACAATCTTCCCCAGCATCCCAGGCTTCATTTATTTCATTTATATGTGGGTGCAGAACCAGATGGTTACAGATAAACAATACCAATGAAAACACAGAAATAGCCCAGTGTAGTACAAGAGTGTTAAATTCCCACCCAGAAAACAGAAAAGGCTTAAAGGTACTTGGGCAGCTCCAGGGGAAGCAAGTCAGCAGGCAAACACAATCCACGTACACCAGTGCGCGTGGATTTTTCCTGAAGCACCATCAGGGCAGAAAGGCCTCCCACAGCTACAGCTCTGGCTAAAATCAGCTGTCACTGCAGGTGACAGAAAGCAATCCCTCAAGTATTTCACTTGATTCCCTTGGTATGCACAGAACCAGAGCTGCTGCAGTGCTCTCCCTGCAGGACTCTCCTGCCATGCTTGCCTTGGGTCACATGTGCAGAGAAGACAAGAGCTGCATGTAAGCATTCCACCATTCCTTCTGTCAAGGCACTACTTAAGAAAGAAAATCCCTTCCTTCTCTTCTGCTCACACTCCAATGTGCAGAATTCTCCAATTCTTTGAATTCACATCCCTTCACATAAGGCAAAAATATGGGGCTTTTGGGTTGGCTGAGGTACCAGCCAGATAACAACAGTCACTTAAAAAATGAAGTAATGCATCGTCCTGGCAGGGTGAGCAAATAAAGACTGTCATTTGTTTCTTTATGTGAACTGCTACCGAGAGGCAGATCCAACCCTTGTTCAGATCTCCCTGACAGTCAGCTGGCATGTGCCATGGCCTGACCTACCTCAGCTGCCCACAGGCACTGGGTGAGGAGGCACCACAGGACATCCTGGGGCAGCCTGTGCCCCTCATGAGATTTTGTACCTGGGTTTGAACCTCAGGCTACGGACACACCTCTGCCTCTCCTGTACAGCACTGCTGCCACATTCCCCTGACTTCACCCGAGCCCGTGAGACCGCACCTTGCAACTACAGTCCATCAGGAACTCCCACATTAATCATGTGCAGAGGCTTTACTCCAGCTGTGGGCTGCCAGCAGCGATGCTCACCCATGAACACCACGCTGATGTACGTCCACAAGCCCACGGGCTACCATGGAGACGTGCTGGCTGAGGTCAGGGCCAGGGCCAGTGCTTCGCATGCCACAGAGCTGGTGTCTGCCTCTTTCCTAGCTCCCTCCTGAGCAGACTGCTAATTGCTGCTGATTTTTCACTTCTAAAATAAGCTCAGACTGCAATCTGCATAGATGCTGCAGAAAGACTAATGAACTGCCCGCCCACCCAAACTCCAGACTCGAGCAAAACACACAGGAGACAGAGGGATGGAATCAGCCACCAGCAACCCTCACCATGCCACTGCCACCCCAGTGGGGGACAGGGTGAGCAACGGGGAACACGAGGACTGTTTCAAATAAAGCCATCCAAATATAACCTAATCTAAGGACTGAAAACAAAGACTAAAAGGAAGCACAAGAAACCCCACCACTGCACCACTCCAGCAAGTGGGGACAGAGGAGGGGAGCATGTCAGTGGGAAGAGCCCTGCAAGACTGGGAGAGAGAGGGGAATTAAAGATGTCAGCCCCTGGTTTCTACCTTCCTTTAAAAAACATATGGCTGCAGATGCACAAGGCACAAATAGAAGCAATTACGTACAGAAACCTCCCTACAAATAAACATCTCATATAACTCATCTCCTGACTTTCTCACCAGATAATATTCAATAGCAAAAGCACATCAGAACATTATTTTGCCTTTAATCCTTCTGAATTGTCAGCTGTGACCATGCCACTTCCATGCACCCCCCTCCACAGCACGCAGACACTGCTCCTCTGCTTCTGCATCTCCCAAAAGCACCACACAGAGCCAGTTACTTCCTGTTTTAAAACTCTATTAAATTAAGGGTATATTTACTGCTGTGAACTCTCCCTCCCAAGTGCTGGGAATACAGATGCAAAAGCAACACCAGCGTTGCTCCAGTGCAGGTGAGGTGTCTGTACCCTTGCATGAGCTCTTCCTCGCCCCCTCCAGAACTGAAGCACAACTCTGAGTCACCACTTGTTTCTTCCTTGATCTAACGGAGGACCTATGGAAATCAACCATTTAACTCTACACTAGGCAACTGGAGAGCACCTTGTAATTACCAGTTCTGCTTCTCTTCTCTCTGACAGCTTGTCAAAATACGTGTGGATCCCGGTACGTCCCAGCGCGTCCCAGCTCCCTTCTCCCCTGCTGCCCCTCCCAGATGCAGCTGCTGCATCAGCTCCGGTATTTATAGCCCCTCTCTGCCGAGTCACTACTGTTCCTAGCTTATTTAGAAGCTGCTTTAACTACATTTGCTTCTGATAATATCACATTTATCACTCCAATATGTAATTCTGACACTTTGTCCTTCTAAAACTGATACAGAAGAGACATCCTCTGCCTCTTTGTGCAGATGGGTGCAGACATCTGGGATTTCCTTGCCTTGCCCTTTCTTTTCTCCTCCCAACTTCAGCAGTTCAGAGGAACAGAAGCTGGGTAAATCTGTCAGAAACAGAGTTTGGCAGGAGAGCTGAGATCCCAGGGCAGCCAGTGCGGAGCAGAGGCACAGAGAGCCCTTGAGCTGCTGCTCTCCACACTGAGCTCACACACAGCTTCTCCTCAGCCCTGTCCCCTAAGTGTCCTTCCATCTGGCCTTAGGGTGCTCCTCTACACCACGTTAAATTGCCAACCCTGTCTCAGGCTAGTTGGAAAGAAACTAAAGCAAGCAATTAGAGCTGTGTTACAAAGAGGAGGATTTGCCATAGGTTGGTATTAATATTTAGCTAAAACAGAGAGGGTTTAGGCAACAACAGTGCTTTACACACATGATCATCTTTTACTGCATTACTGTTCCATGCAAGTCTGTATTCCATATGGAAATTCTTTTTCCCCCAGCCCTCCCCAAACCGCTTTTTCAAATGCTGAGTAATCTCTGGGCAGGGATGTTGAACCTCCCTTGGCCCCAAGATCATATCCTCAGGCAATTTTAGCCCATTTTTAGGACAGGGTTTGACATTTGGCACACGGACGAATGCTCCTTGTCTGCTCCCAGCAGTGACTGACAGGCTCTTGCCTCCTCCAACCCAGAGCATACCTGCAGCCCCCCAAGGAACTGTTCCTTTTCTCTGCATGATGGGAAAAGCTGCTTCTCCCCATTTGTCAGCCTAAGAGTGAAAAAGAAGTAAAATTACTCAGGAAAGCGTTTCTCCATCGCTCCTGCACGTACGAAGCCCTCACTGACAGCTTGACGAAAATCTGGCAAAACATTTTCCTTCTAAGTTAAAAAAATAAATGTTTGAAGCACAAAGTTGTTACACAAGTACCTCACAGCTATCAAAATACACACTGAAATGACCTCAGTAACAAGGGCAAGTCAAGCTTAGCAAGAGGAGAACTTAATGTTCTTGATATTTGCTTTGTCCGAGCAGCCTGTGGGCTCAGCTATTTTAAACATCATTCCCCAAGCCTACATAATACACGAGCAATATGTTACATGTTGGGAGGATTCCAAACATGTGCTATTTCTTCTTCCCAAACCTCCCATGTTTTGAAGGCATCAGCCATGATTTTACCCACTTAAAACGGCAGAATTCAGCCCAAGGGTTCCTCTGAGTGCTCCTCCCCGCTAAGCAGCTGCCCAAAGCCAGGCTCCACCTCACACCTCAGCCCACTCCTGAGGCAGAGTCCCCTTTGTGCTTCCTTCTGGCATCATTTATCCCGGAGAACAGCCTCACAAAGGGGCCCACCCCGTTCTCATCAGCTCTTCCAGCAGCGCCTTTAACCTCTGCCCCTGAGACACCCATCACCACTTGCTTGGATGAACTCTCTGAAAAAGTAGGAGTCCCTCGGGCTCCTCCTGACAGCCATTCCTTCCTTTGCTCCGTATGTTATTCTCATTCTCTCCCACACACCAACTTGCCCAAATGTACGTGATTCTGAACTTTGTTTAGCACCATCTCTTCACTCAACAGCTAGACCTGAAGTGAAGCCTAAATCTCTCCACCCAACACTATAAAATGCCTCCTCTTGTTGCATCTCAAGCAAGGCAAGCTAACCAGATGTGTGGGAGGACAAAAGGCAGCCTGGGAAGGTCTAGGTGGTCTGTCCTCTTGCTGTGCACAGGGGTAGGAGTCACCTCTGCAGGTCTGGGATTCAGACTGGACCCCCATGCCCAGCAGTGTATTTTAGACACACCAGGGACACGCTTCCTCCCTACTCTGAAACCGTCTCTGCCCATCAACACAAACCAGACAAAACCTGCCTGTGTGAACAGCTCACCACCAGTGTCCAGTAGCACTTTATGGACCGAGATCCCCCCTGGAATTGCACCTACTGCGGAAAACGGGTGAGCACAGTGCAGTCCAAGGAATTCCCAAGGCCCCAGACAGCAGATTTCATGGGTGGATCCCAAAGTGAAGGAACATATTCACAGTCTTTCTGTTTCAAAGCATTCTTTGTTGTTGCACGTCTGTCCTTACCAAATCATTTATAAATCAAATGAAGTTTTGAAGCACTTCTGGTAGAAAACTGTATTTTCCTTATCTCCTTATGCTGTACACAGACTTTCCTAAAAATAAAATTTCAAACAAATAAAGGTGGCAGCATACTGTCACTGTTCCTCACATGAATGACTGATGTTATGACTACATCCTATCATCAATGCCAGGGATAAACAGAAGTCTCTAACCCTACAACAACCATGTTCCTCATTTAACACAAGCCTCTGGTGGAACAAGTCCTGCTATATGGCACAGATTCAGAGCACGCCCTCATTCCAGTCTGACAGCACAAAGCTGAAGCAGTGATGAACTTAGGGGTTCACTTAATTAGCTGTCAGTAATGCACGTGGAACATGGAACAACGACTTGCAGCAGAATACATGGAACCAGCCTTAGCCGCATCCATCTCCGTATCTCCCAACACACCACATTATCCCAGACTAATCAAACTGATACCCGCCCCTCCCTGCACCTGAAGCGTGTAACCAACACCCTGGCAAACGGTCCTCAATGGAGATTTCTTTTCAATTACTAAAATTCTGCCAATGTCAGCAAAATAATCCAGAAACTATACCTGACACAACTCACTGGGGTTTGTTTATAGTGCAAGAGCTGTTCCTTCTGTGAGACGCTCCCAGTGAGGGACTGTGCTCACTACAAGCAGCCAATATTGACTGGATTCACAGGGGGCTGTGGGGCTGTTCCTACTGAGCAGGGCCAGCTGATCCAACACTGCCACTCATCTGCACAGAAGCAGTTTCAAGCTCACTGGAAAAAAAGAAAATATTTATCTCATTGAATTGAGAATACAAGGTTTTAACCACTGAAGCATCATGAACACTAACCCCATATGTGGTTGCTATTCTCCTCTATTATGCATATGACCACTGGAGCCCTATCCCCCCCCCTTCACTGCTCAGTCTGTCCTCTAACCTGAACTGAATCTTGCCTTTTCCTGCCCTTCTCTAAGGATTACTCATTCCTTATCTCTGTCTACCAAGGCACTCTTATTTCATCACATCACATTTGGCTTTCAGAGCAGCATCTGTAACCCAGAGCAAAAGAACCCAGTCAGTATTTTTAGGCCACGAATCTCATGAGACACCAGGATATTCATCTTCATGGTCTAGTTCAAAGTCAAAGACTCACAGTGATCTTCACAGCAGCACAGAGGTGAGTGACCCTCCAGAACTGACGGTTATGGCCAAGACCTCCCCGCACTGGCCCTGCTCATGAAGGACACTACTGTGCCCACCCTGTGGCCAAGGGCAGGCACGAATATGTTGTATCCTGAAGCTTCATGTGCTCCCTGATAATAGAAGCACTTACGAATTTAACCCTACCTGTGCACAGACAGGGAAGCCACTCTGGAATGGTGGAATGACCTAGCATGTGGTTTTGTCTGTTTTCATGCTGTCTTCCATAAGATAATGTTGTTTCTTACTGAAGAGACACAGAAATTAGATGAGAACCATAAATGGACTTCTGAGGTGGGGAGCACATTTCAGAGATGACCTTTAGCACCAACCATCAAACTCAGTTCCAATTAACTGCAGTGACTTGACAGGGTTGCTTATTTAAATGCACCCTATTTCTTTTGTACCATATCCTTACTCCCTTTGATGCATTATCATTCCCTGCTCCTCTTGATTGCTTTTCAAAAGGCATCTAAATTAATGTGAATTGGAAAAGGGTAATTATTCCTATGAATAATTAGTGTATGCTAATAAATGCAAAATAGGACAAAACACTAAGTTTCAGCAGCACTGACTGTTCCTGTCGATGACTGTCCCCAGTAAAGGACACCTCCTGCACTGACAGAGAGACAGAGGGACAGCTGTGTCCTCGCTGCAGGAGCACAGAGTTAGTGTGCTCAAAGACTGACACAGAAGCTCCTGCTCTTTGCCTAAAGCACCTTGGTACCAAAGAACAGGGCTTTGCTCTTAGCAAAATACTACAGGAATCCATGCTAATGAAGATACAGGATACTACAAAAGGAGGAAGAAGGTATCACCAAGAAAAGGAAGATATTGCCAACAAGAGAAAGCAAATGGAGGGTTGCACTCCAACAGGTATTTGTCCTTGACTCTCCACGGGCTGTCCCACTGACTGCCAGGCAGAGCTGGGTGCCAGACACATCAGGTGCCTGGGGCCAGGGCAAGGGGCCAGGAACAGAAGGGCTGGAATCACCTCGGGCACAGGCCACTGAACTGTGTGCCCCAGGCAAGCACCCAACATCTACCACCTCCATTAAACTGTACTGAGCTGAATAGCTTCACACAGCACTATTTATGGGGGCCTCCAGCACACTGATGGCATTAAATAGCCCACAAGAACAAGGAGAAAGGTTTAAGTGCCTTCTCAGCAATGGCAGGAAGCTCTACAAGTGAGAACTAAGATCCTGCTTAAAACAAATGGCAGTTCAGAATTCTCTCCAAACTGCATTTGCTGCCTCCTCAAAGTCACAACAGACGTTTTGGCATCTTGATGGGAAAGACATTAGTGAATTATGAGAAACATTTTAAATCCAGTTAAGAGACCAGCCCATCATTATTTTATTAGTGTGCTTTTTAAGAAATGTAACCTGTCACAGCATAACGACTCTAGAAGGGCTATTTCCCCATCTTTTGGTAAAAAGAAGACTTGGCACTTCCCTTGCTGAACCTCACGAGACCCCTGTTGCCCATCTCTCCAGCCCCTCTGGGCAGCAGCACGACCACCAAGTCCATCAGAACACACAGCAGCTTCCCTGAACGCCTCAGTCCAACCTTCCAGGTGGAGGACTGCCACAGTGACGCTGTGCTTCACCCAGGATACAACTGCACTCTCAGGAAAATTTAAGATTCTTCTAAAGGTATTTTCTCCTTAGATAATCCCTTTGCACAAGCTTGCTTCA
>JAYRBT010000023.1:519057-536842 GCA_036023395.1 Myiotriccus ornatus | reverse complement strand
CTGCACTCTCAGGAAAATTTAAGATTCTTCTAAAGGTATTTTCTCCTTAGATAATCCCTTTGCACAAGCTTGCTTCAATAGCACTGAGGGAAACACAGGAACAAGTCATCCCCTTTTCACAAAATAAAATTCAAATACAGTTCAAAATCAATACTGGGGAAAAAAGCATCAAACAGACCAACAGGTTAGCAGACCAACCAGGGAGGATGTCAGATCTCCCAGCACTGCAGGATTTTATCAACAGACTGGATGAGCATCTGCCAAAGATGTCTGTGCTGCCAGGAAGATCTAAAGATACAGAGGACAGGCATCTTTTCGGGGAAATAATACATGGTTTAATAAGCCAACAGGTAAAATATTAGCTTGGAAAGTCTTTTTGGCTAAGCAGCCTCTTCCACAGAGCCAGGGGCTGTCACTGCCCCCCCCAGCCCAGGGCGGCTGTGCCACGTTGCAGCAGAGAAAGCCTGGCTGACCTGGGGACTCACCAGACCACAAAAATCCCCTTACAAACACCTGAAAAAAATCAGTTATTGGTACGAAAATGGTACAGCTAAAAATATTTTAGTGAAACACACATCAAACTTCTTCCAAGAGCTGGGTGCTACTCTCGGAGAGGGCACATCTCCCTCATCCGAGCAGACAAACCACAGCAGCTCCCGAGGCTTTATCATTTGATGGCCTTGTTCTTGCTCCCTCTTTGGAAAAAAATCACACAGAATGGCCTTCAGGGAACTAATTAAGGAAAACACGCTGGAGTTGAGGAAGGCACGGGTTAGGAAAAGATCAGGAATAGATCAACCAGGAGGCAAAACGCAGGAAATAAAATACCTGAGACACTTAGAAATAATTGTATTTTTCTAAGTATATTGGAAATTTTAAGACCAAACTTGAGATGCATAATTTTACTGAAAGGTTTTTTTAAATGTAAATTATGAATGAAATTACAATCACTTCAGTGAAAAGGTAGAAGGTTACATATTAATATTTCACTGAAATAATGTCAGTCTATATGTTATGTGACTATCTCTTAGTAGGGATTAATTCCAAACTCTTTAATTCAGTGAAAAAATCTCCCTTTAACTTAGGAGCTGTTGATTCAAATGAACCCTGAAACTGAATAAAACAAGGTAGAAAAGTTGTTCAAACTAAGCAATGTGTAAAGAACTCAACTAAATTTAGCCATGGATTTCATTAACAACTATAAGCAAATGAGCTTTTCGAAAATACACGGGGTTTATCCTAACAATTTTACTGTAAATGTTAAGGGATTATTTTCTCTCTCCCAAAATATGTCACAAGATGCCTCTGCACATAAATTATGTCCAATAAGTTGCCTCCAGTCAGGATACTTTATTAAGATAAAGAACAGCTGCATTATACAGACCTATAACTACATTTCAAGGGAAAGATCATCATCATGGAAGTATGATTTTCAATTTGGATTTAAAACAATCCCAGGCTCCTTTGGAGCATCTCCACATATCTGGCTGCACCAGCCCACGCTCGATGGCAGAGCCACGGGGTTCGGATGAAGCCAACCCACACTGATCAGTCACTCAGGAACAGGACATCACCCAGAGTCTTCAGAGTCCCTCCAAAGGACTTCTCCACCCTGCTCTGGGCACGGGGCTTCTCGTAAGAGAGGAGGAAGAGAAACAGCACCATCGTCCCACCGCGGTGACCGGAGGAGCCAGCCCTGCTGCACCCCAAAAGCTCACGTTACCAGGAATGATTAGAGTTCTCTTTTCCTATCACTGCTCTGCTTCCCCTGGGCACTTCCTCCCCCTGCTCTGGCTGTACTCAGTGACTGATATTTATAAGGAACCGAGCAAGGCTGGGGGCTGCAGAACACACCCCTGCCAACAGACCACTCCGAACTGTCCCTCTGAACGGCACACTGGGTGTACTCAAATCCATCACTTTGTCAGAAAGGGATTTTTCCTCATGGACATTTCAGCAATAAACTACAGCCTGGCAACAGGAGAAGAAAAGGGGACGGAAATCAAAGGGCTGTTATTCATCTCTGATGAATTTCAGAAAATTTCTTATTAAAAACCTGTTAACAGGAACAGGAAACAGGCAGTGCTGAGAATCGGGGAAACCACGGATTAGAACAAACACCAGTTTCAGCACAGTAACAGTCACCAATTACAAAAAGCTCAACAACAAAAGACCACATCGATATGACACTGAAGATCTGAGCTCAGAGTTCAAAGAGCACTCAAAAATCTGGAGGAAAAATGGGAATATCCTACCTCATGCTCCCATCGCCAGACAAGCTCACTCTTATAGAAAATCTTCAGTTACTATGGTGATGGAGAATCAGGAAAACTCAGATCCATGTAAACATAGGTTTCAATATGCAGATTGCAGCATTCTGTACTGACAGTTAATCCCAATTTATGAATTTTCAGTTACTCAGCCAGCCAGAGAAAACTGAGTGATTATTCATAAATATTAAAGTTCATTCCTAGATAAATCGCAAACAAAACCAGGCCTGTATTTCTTGTATCTATTATTCACAATGACTAATTCAATCACCTCCAGTTACACATCAAAATCCAGCCACGCTACTTTCAATTACTTATTTTAGGGGGCAACTCTTTCCTGCTTCCCTCGCGTTGAATTTGTTTACATACATACCTCTCTTCTCTCCCCGCTGTGGATCCCACACACACTAAACAACGAACAGAGGCTGTTAGTGAAGGCTTCTGAAATTCACTATATTCAGCTTTGAACTGCTGGCCCGAGGCTGAAATCAGAACTGACTCATAATGTCTCAGATCTTTTTTAAGCTGCAACTGAACATTCATAGGAAAATGAAAATTGTCTGAAACAGTTTCAGCTACTAGTTGTGATGGGTTTTAGCTCCACTGTCCTGACACCAGCCGTCCACTTTTCTCCTTTTTTGAGCCTTTTCAAAAGTGAGTTCCAGGAACACAAAGAAATCGGAGTCTCGCACCCCAGGCAACTGCTGTCTCCACTCACCTACATGAACCTTATCCCAACACTATAGCTTCCAAGGAAGAATTTAGTCCTGCCTCATTTACCAAACAGGTTTCTGGAAGGTTAGGAATCTGCTGGCTCCCCCCAAGTAGGGATCCCGCAATCTGGATTCCCACAGCTGTTAAACAGTGGTACCCACTGCCAGCCTCTTCCCAACAGTCCAGCCTTCCATCTTCCCAGCTCCAGCACATGCGTGTGCATCCTCCTCCTCACACTAACAGCTACTGCACGAGCCCGACACAAGCTCACCCACCCACCTGCGTGGTGCCAGAGGCACCGGCGCTCCACGGCGCTGCTCCGCCACACAGCCGCGCCTCCCTCGCATCGCGCTCTCAGTATGGGCTGCAAGGCTCTGCTCTGGCTGGGGCCGAGAAACAGCGCTCAAGGCTTTATCTCTGTCTGCTTTACGGCATTTGTTACTTTAATGACTAATTCCCTCTGTCCTACAAAGAATATCCAAGCAGCAATGCACCATGTGGCTCCAGGCGAGGCCGGCGTGGGAACCCTGTGGTAACTCAGCAGTAGCAATCAAGGCCTCACATTGTTCTGGCAGCTCTACCAGGCAATCCAGGACCAGATGGATGTATTTGGAAATAAAGCAGATCAGTTTTGTCAGGTTGTAATTGGTTTTAGAACAAGCAATTCACTCAATGACAAACAATTAAAGAGCACAGAGCCCCACAGTGAAATGCCGAGCGGGCAGCACAGAGGGACAGCAGCAGAGGGGAGTGATGGCAGTGCCACCAACAACAAACAGATGGCTTCATCCTGGGACGGGCCTAACGATGTAGCCAGGAGAACCTCAAAGCCCAGCAGCACTGTCAGGGTGATTCCAGCAGCAAGCAAAGCCTCTTCCTCCTCCAAGATGTCTGACACCCACTCAGCCTACAACCACAACAAACACTTCAGCAGTTCAGAACCTAGAAACCCCAACTGTCCTTCTATCCTTCCTCTGGATGCAGGCTGCCAAGGGGCAGCTCACTACTGGGAAACTTGACACTCTTCACATGAAGATGCTACTGAGGACAAGGTCTTCTTCCCACTAAACTCTGGACACGGGCAGTCTGGTAAAGACCCCAAAAAAGTGAGGGAAGAAGTTATTGAAGGTTTTTTCCTTTCTTCCGAAGGCATACCTCCACTGTGAATTGCTGCAGGCCCACTAGTTAGCTTGGTGGCCATAAACGTCGTTTTCACTGTCATTGCCATGTACACCCCAGACAAGGACACCGAATCAAACACAGTGACAACATCACCAGCCTCCACTGAAATTCTTGGCCGGGAACCAGCGGGGCAGCCAGGGTTTGCACCCAGGTCTCACGCAGTCAGGGAAGTCCTGAGGAGAAGACCTGTGAATGCTCCCGTGGCCAACCACCACTAAATCCCCAATGAAAGTTTTGTTCTGAAGTTATTCTCTGCAAAATTACTTCCTTCCACCTGGAGGAGGTAACCATCTGCTCCAGGCTTCTCTCCCATCCAACACGGATGTCTCCTCACCACACTGGCCAGGTGTCTGTAAAGCAGTAGGCTGTGTGATTAGGAGAAGCAAACTGTACATGTCTTTCCTCCTTTTCTTCCCACTCCCCCTCAGTTCGGAGCTGACCTCTCCCATGCAACAGACTACTGTTATCCCAACAGTGCATCTCACTCTGCCGTCCCACAGAACAATGACTACGTGAGTACTCTTTGTTACGGTTTCACTTGCAGGGCTTTATAATATGACATTTTCACTTACAGTATGTTTACTTAGTGTTTCTTCAGGGATTTTAGCAAGAGTAGGTCAAGAGCACACAAGTACTGTGCAGGAAAAATTGCTTTTAAAGCCGTGAGTCACTCTGAACACAATCCAGCAAGGATGTTAAGAGAAACAAAAAACACTTTGGAAGAACCTGCTGAGAGCCTGCTTCCCAGGTCACTTATCTATTCCAAGTTAAAACTGTTTTTTGCCACACTTCTTCATGCTCTTCCTGAACTATTTGAAAAATCCAAGTGGATATTCTGATTTCCAGTTTCATTTATTACTGCAGTAGAAGTCCCACTCACTTTAGTGGTAAAAATGAACAGGGTAATAGGAAAGTCCCTACAAAACATTTAAGGTATTTAGTGGAAAGTAAAATGAAGAATGGTTAAAGCAAAAGCTGTCAAGATACAGGAGTTTCTGTCTGTGACTGCAGCAGTTGTTTCCAAGAGCTCCGAGGCAATGCTGCTCTCACACTGGGTGCAGCAGGGCACACGAGCAGACCTCACACCCCCACAGGGCACTCACGGCCGTCTGCTGCAGAATGGCCTTTACAACGAGTCCATCTTCCACATCTCTCCCTGGTTCATGCAGGTGCCCAGCCCCAGCCACGGAGCAGAGTTCAGTTCCCCGAGGTGTGACACGACTGGTTTTCTTCCCAGAGCAAGCTGAGCTTCCCCAGGCTACGGGTGTTTCTGCACAGCAGCTCAGGAGTCCACGTTTCCCCACCCACCATGGATGCTGCTCGGGTTGCAGCCTGTTCTCTCCTGGAGCTGCAGTACGTCTCAATCACATGAATTATGCACTGCTCCCCCCACGATGGGGAAGATCAATCCCTTTGTGCCCCATGGACAGAGGAACACCTCCTCGTGCCCCAGGAGCCCACAGCCTCCCCTGCAAACAGGAAGCAGCAGTGGGGTTGGGAAGGAGGTAGAAGCAGCAGGACCCCGGTCAGCCGTGGGGCGGCTCGAGCGGCCCCACAGCCCCGGCGCGGGGGGAGCACAGGCTGCCCGGCCCCGCGTGGGCAGCTTCTGCATGCCGCTCGAGAGGCAGAGCTAGGGACCCCACTGCTGCTCCTGCTCCCCAGCACTACCCTCTCGAGCCCTCTAGCCTCTGTCCCGGCCCACTGGCACAACGCTCCCAACCTGCCTCTCCGAAGCTCTGGGAAAATACAACCATTAATACTCTTAACCATTTTGAAGCTATTACACGGGTATTTACAGGCATGCCTATTGACTTAATCCAGTGGCCTCTCAGAGCATTGCTTTGATGCTGCAGGGGAAACTCTAACATATACAGCCAATTGTGTAATGTTCTGCACGGGGGGGAGAAATTGTTTTCTGATCTCTCTAGCAATCACATTCTACCCTAAAGCATCCTATTCACTAGTGCTGACCTCAGCATGCTTCACTGCACATAATATCGACTGTAAAAGTACTCACCCCTTCAGAAAACATGCCCACTTCCAAAGAGAAACAGCCATTAGGCAACAGGACAAAACAAAACCACCCCATGGTACTCCATCCTGTACCTGCAGGGACTGCACTGAGCAATGTGCAAACCCCTTCCTGGTGAGCAGGGAGCACCCACTGGTACACACCTTACTGCTGAAGTCCTCAGCGTGATGACCAAAAAAGAACTTTTACCTACAGGAAGAGACATCCCAAAGGAGGAGCCTTTTCCAGGCTTGCTCTGACTGCCCATGCTGGAGTGGTGGGTGTGGACAGGCTTCAGCCACTGCAGGATGAAAAGAAATGTGACTCCTTTCCAATACTGTAACATGTTATCACTGCATGATCCCTCATGTGAGCAGGGATTTTGGAACATGACCCCAGGGGCATGAAGCACCACAGGCCAAAGTCCATAGGAGATATCCCACCCATTCAAGAGGACTTGCTTAAACCCACAGTGCCGTGGTTGCCAGCGGCTGAGCACATTTGCAAACTGAACTCTCTCTTTTGCCCAGAGCAGGACTTCCCCACCCCTTAAGGTTTATTTAGCGCACGCTGTCCCTCCAGAGAAGTCAGCACACCCTCCCAAATAACAGAGGAGAGAGAACAGCTGCCTACAATTACATTTTCTTAAAAGGTCCAATACATCTTCATCAACTATGGACATATCTTCTTGCAGTGGAAGTCACTGCTGGTCAGTGGTCCTCAGCATCCTTCCAGAGGTGCTGCTCAAGAGATATTCCCCATCCAGCTTATGAGGTCTGGAGACCCAACTCCACAATGACCGTGGGTCACCTGCTCAGCACCACCATCAGTCTGGTTATTGGTTACATGACCAATCAGCTTCTGAGGGCAGGCAGCAGCAGGAATATGGGGAGTCTAAGAAAAAGCCAAATATCCTCTCTGCTGTTGGCAGGATAATGTTGCCGGCAGTGTTTCCTCCCGCACTAACTGAGCAGCGAAACACAGAGTCTCTCAGCACTCACACAGCTTTGGTGCATCACTCCCTGTTAAGGACATAAGTGGCCTGCAAAAAGGTCAACAGCGCTGTTCCCATCTTGTCCTGAGCTGCAGCCCACTGATTCACACTGCATCCCACTCCAGGGTGACATTCCCGAACGGGACTTTCGTCTACACAAGGCTTAGCCTCCTCATCCTCATTCTCTGACAATGCAGCCCCCATCCTCAAGCTCTCCTGCAGCTTCAGTCCTGCTCCGCTGCCAATACTGCAAAATGGCAGCAGGATTCCCTTCTCTCCAGCTCAGATACAAGTCTGTATCTTTAACATTTCCAACACCAACAAGCTGTCTTGAATGCAACAGATTTAGGCTTCTCCCAAAGATCAATTAGCCTTTTTTCACACAGAGAAAATCTTGAATTCTCTCTGAAGCCTTTGCCAACACAAAATCTTTAGGCTTCCATGATCTCTAGTCCTTCCATGAGTTCTAAAATCTCAGTGATTAAAGTGTCATCAGAGTCAAATTCCATGAAGGGGAAAAAAAAAAAGTGGAGATTTAAACACAGACATCTTCCTAAGCCCCGGCCATTTAAAGCCATTAGGTCAGTCAGGCTGACTAGCCAGTCCTACCTACTGCAGCAGGGCTCTGAGCCAGAGCTCTTCCACTGACAGTGATGTTTCAAAGCACTCCACTGTGTGAGCTCCCTCGGAAACCAGCTGCCAGCAGACCGTAAGGTTACACACACACAAAGTTTTCTGGAATGCATTCAGCTTGCACCATACACTACAGCAGGATTCCATCACCTTGAGCAGGTGAAGCATTTTCAATCCTTACCAATACCAATGTTTTATTCCCATGAAGCAATTACTGATTAACCAATGCATTTGACAAAGGAAAAAATACTTCATGCACACAAGGCCAGCAACCTAAAATTATCAAACTGCTGATCAGGCTTAGAAATCTGTTCTTGAGGTCATCTCCTCTAAACATTCCAAGAGCACAACATCCCCTCGGGCTCTCACCATGCCACCAAACCTCCTGGAGACACAAACGACTCCTCAAACAAACAAAGCGGCAAAAAGAAAACCCATCTTTGGGGATCTGCTACAGTGAAGGGGAAGCCATTGGTCCAGCAAGTACATGACAGGGACTTGTGCTGCAGCCCTGCAGTGTGCAGACACTGCTCCAGAAAGTTTGGCCAAGAGACGGAGAAAAGCCGTGGAAAACTGCCCTCCCTTTTCCCTTAATGGAAATCATGAAAGCCAGTCCTCCACCTCCCGATCTCCGGTCATTTACACAGGTTTGTATCCTGTTCTCTTTTTAAATATTTACTTTTACAATAAAAGCCCGAGTAACCCAGCATCCAGCCGAGCCTCACCACTGCAGATCAGCCTGCTGCCTCTGCAATAACCAAAGCATGAGCCATATGGATATAATCCCTGCCCTGGAGGGCTGCATCCTGAGCGTTCCCAGGAGCAGCAGGATGAGCAGCATCCCAAAGATCCACACCACCTCTTCTCTGCCTGAGGTGGGACATCAGGCATGTTCAACCAAGGAGCAGACCTCCTCTCCTCTCCCAGCTGATACAGACTAGAGATAATTTAACTCCACAGTCATTCTAACAGCAAGTTTCTGAGCTGTCCTGCACACCTGCCACTGCTACAAGACAGAACAATGTTTTACAGAGACGATTTGAAAAGCCAGACACATTAGAGGGATGGTCATCCCTTGCCACAGACACAACTGTTCCTCCTAAAGGCTGACACGAGAAAGAAAAGGAGAAGTTGGAGGTTTTTTCCTCCTCTTCAAAAATATTCTCCAACGGCAACACTAATGCAAACTCTTCTCTGAAGCTGCTGGACACAGCACAGCTGTGTAGTTTTCCCAAACTCCACAGCACCAAATGCCTTCATGGAGAACCTCCCTGAACATCAGCTGGGCTTCAGGAGCCAGGAAAGGACACTAGGAAAGCTAACGGATACTCTTCTGGGATATTCTTCTTCATTGTTTAAGGCAGGTCAACAGCACAAGACATGCAAGCAAGAGACTCTCACAGCCACAGCTTTCTCACAGTTCCCAGACCCCTGGTCCCCCAGTCCCTCTCAGGCCAGAGGTTCCCAAACTGGGGAATTCATCAGTACAGGCAGATATACCACTGCACAGCCACATTCCAAAAGCCACATAAGCTAGTCCAGAGGCACTGCTGCTGCTCTCCTCTGACCAGACGGGGCCCACAGAGCTCAGCTCAGGGACTCACTTCCAGAAAAGGCTGGGAAGCACCAACTTCCACACTGGAATTATGTCACCACACCTTTTTTACCTCTCTTTGTTGGTAAAGCAAAGAGGAAGATTAAACACAAAAAAGAGGATTTGAAACGTCTCCCTCCCCACCACGGCCAGGATCCTACCAGCTGCCTTCTCACTGCTGAGCTCCAATAACCCTGGGTTAAACAGCACAACCCTGAGACAAAAAGCAGGGCTGTACATCCCTGGCGTGGCAGGCAAAGGCTGCTGTGCTGTGATGGGACCATTTCTCACACAAACTCTAAAGCCAAGATGCTGACTGCTCTCATGGCAGTGTGGAACACACCAGCCCCATCACATCAACGGGGTCCAGCCCCAGGAACACACCATAGCCATGTGAACTCCCTCAGTAATTTTATTTTGATGCTCCACTTCCTCTGTTGCAATATGCTGTGCAACAGCTGCTTCTGCCCAAACCACTGCAGTTGCCTTCCAGAAAGAAAATGTTATCTTGGGCCAGTTTGTCAGTGAAAAGTTAACAAATCAGACTCCTGGAGACGTGAACAGCTTGAAGTGCACCCAGCAATGGCAGGCACAGAACAGGAGCACAGGGCGAGGGCTGGCAGCCCTAAGGAGGACAGCAGCGACAGGTACAACCCATCATCACCCCACGGGCTCACGCTGCTTACACATCTCCATGTCTCCCGTCACTGCCAGGACACGCACCACACACAGAGGTGGGGACACGCAGCACAGTACTTATTAGTAAGGAATACTCACCTTTTCAGGAGGAGTGCTCACTGGCAGCTCAGCAAAAGCCTCCTGGGATGAAACCAACGCTTGGGACTAAAGAGCCACTCAGGTTGTAAGAAAGTGGAGATTACCTCATGCCAGTTTTGCTGGAAAGTGGCACGAGGAACACTCCACTGAGCCCCTCTGCAGCCACAAACCCGACCCAGGTGTCACCTGTGTGAACTGTCCCATCACCTGGCAGGAGCACGGGTGCCTCCCAAGTCAGGAAATGGATTTCAGCTGCTGCTGCCGTGGGTGGTAGCTTGACAAACAGCTACTGAAACCGAGCCAAACCCAGGCAAGAGAAAACGTAACAGCTCAAGGGGGAGAGTTCCCCCCACCTTCCACAGGCCAGCAAAGGGGAGAGTAAATCCTGCCCCTGACAAGGGCTGAAACTGCACACAGAACTTAAAATATTATACCTTGCGGAGGCTTATAAATATCTGCTAAGCACATGAAGCGCATTTGGTGCTGCACTCTGACGACCCTTAAAACTCTTCACCTGGAACCAGAACTAGCTACAGGCCATGAATAAGTGTTTTAAGAGGGTTTTATTGTTATCAGGAGGAAGGGTAGACTGACAAATAATGCCAGCTGCACCCAGGCAGCTGCCAGAGATCAGGAAAGAACACGGCCAGGTTTAGAGGATCAAAATACCCTTCTTTTGAATCGAAATCACCTGGGAGCACAGCAGGAACCCCAGCTCCTGCCACCAGATCCCTGCCCCAGCAGGACAAGCCCCAGCCCTGAGCCTGGATATGTTGCCCAGCAGTTCTGACCACAGGTCAGCAGACAAGCCAGAGGAGCTGCTGAAAACAGACTGACCCGCTCAGGGCAGCGTCCCTTGGGCCCCTGTTCCTGGCCCAACAGGAGCCCAAAGCCCAGCCAGGAGCTCAGGGACACACAGTCAGCCTCCAAAGCAGAGCAGAGCCCTAAGGAGGCCTCGTCACAACCGTGCACTTCTAAACACGTCTGGATTTCATTTTTTGAACACATTAAAAGAAAGTCACCTTAATGCAAAGTCTGACTGCTGGGCCCGCAGCCTCCACGTGGGACGTGCAGGCTGTGCCCAGGCTGGCAGCTGCAGAACTGTCGCTGGCTCTCACTGCGCACAGATGCTCCTGTGTGCACCCAAGGCTTTAAGCACCAGGGCTGCTAAATGCGCCTTCACCCCATCCTGGGGGTCAGGCCACACTAATGAGCTTTAACCCAGAGCTCCAGCTTCCCCTCCCTCCGTGTGGCAGGAGAACACAACCCCCACGATCCCACTGTCTGGGAGATGAAGCCCATCCCGGCCGATGGAGCCAGGGACTCGGATCAGCAAAGGCAAGTCCTGCAGGAGGCTCACGGCGTGTCCCTTGGCCACTCTCTTTGCCAGCTTCTCCTTCTTTAGGAGGAAAGCACTGCTCTCCTGCTCATCCTGCCAGAGGCACCTCCACTCTGCTGTGCCAGCTTCAGCTGTTGCAAAAGAGTCCTAGGAGAAGAAACACTGCAGTGATGGCACCTGTGGTTTTAAATATTACCCCTGCCCTGCTGGAGGCCAGCAGGGGCTTTCAGTCCCCACCCAGCACCCATCCCAGGGGCCGAGCACCTGGAGAGCCTTGGAGCTCAGCAAGGTCTTGACAAGAAACAACAGCCTCAGTGCCTGGCTACACTCCACTCAGGGCCCCCAGGCACATGTGTACACCCATTTCTGACCAGGTACCATAGGCTGGCAGCTCCTTTCCCCACTGGCCACAGAGGAGGCCCAAACACAAGGTGTTTTAGGCAGGTCCAGAGCACAGAGCTGCCGGTGGTCAGTCATGCGCAGGAGCTGCTGACTCAGGTGAACCACCCCAGCCTCTGCCAAAGCGCCACGACTTGAGCTTTGCAGGAAACATCTCCAACAGATTAAATTTGTTTCCATTAGAGCCTCCCAATTAATCTTTATCAGGAATTCCATCTATACTCCCCTGCTATGCCTGCACATGGCCTGCCCAGTGCCCGCACACGAAGGGCTCTGTAGAACCCAGCTGCCAGGGCCATGCTCCCAGACCCACCGAGAAAACACGGCAGGGAAGGAGAAGATAATGACAAATAAATCTACATAGGAATCAACCAAACCAGGAGCAGCATGGATCAGTTCTCCCAAAGTCTCACAGCAGAAACCACATCAGACCCATCAGAATCTGCTACACGCCACAGATATCTGCACCAAAGCCAAGGGAGTTATGCCAGGCACAACAGGTGCCCTTGGATCACACTTCTCCACATTTTGTTAGGCAAGAAGATTAAGCCAATGGATATTTTCTATCTGTTTCTATGATCAATATTTAGCAGTTTCCCAACAGCCCCCCTGCATAAAGGGGTGCAACCTTCTCTTTTGCACAGAACCGTTTTATTGAATGGGCTGTCAAGATCAAGCCTTGATGACTCCCCCAGTCGTGAACTAAAACTACTCCTCTGAGCAAACCACCATCCCAGAAAATGACTGGGTATGGGAATTTTCCCAACATTTTCTGAGCAAAGTGGAAAGAGAGCAATAGGTAGGAAAAGAGACATAAAAGAAGGGATGCAGCAATGGCAGTAGAAAAAGTCAAAGCTAATGAGCACTGATAACCTAAGCTCTGGGAAAATGGGAAAGAACACACTGGTTTTCTTCGGCGCCAGGTCTGCAAACCTTTTTAGTGTCTTTAATGGATTTAGCATATAAAATTCTATTTCTGTTATCAATTTATATGGCAACTAAGAGTCCCAGTAATGCAAGAAATCATTCCTTTCCCACTATTCAGCCATATGCACCATTTGGAGAGACCCATCTCTGGGATCACCAAGGATCAAGTCACTTGCCAGGCACACAACACAAGATGCTACTGCCTCGCAGCAATCTCCCTGCCAACAGCAGCCAGAGGGATCACACAGGGACCCTCATTTTGCCAGCGTTAAGGTAAAGCTCCAGGAAGCAATATGAAATTCAACAGCCAATCAACACGATGCCCAATTTTCTGCAAGGTTTCCAATGCTGGACCACAGGCAGTTGCATCTGCATCATTAAAACTGCTTCGTTTTGCTGCATTAAAGCCACAAATCAGGCACGTGACAGTAATGAGGAAGAGACATTTAGCTTTCTGGCCAGATAGACCAATTAAAACTGTATGTCTGAAAACACTCGCTTTAAACTGTGCATCCAAGGATCCGCTGTGTTCTGTATTCCGCAGGCAGCTGTCATGTGGCAGTTGTAAATCTGCAGCCATATCTCCATTGGTGTTTATTTTTAATGCAATCTCTCCTGTCTGCAAGGCTAAGGCAAATAAGAAAACCTGTCTCCTAAAAGTACCCTTAAATATTTTCTTTCTCGTACAGTCCAGCAAGCATCTCCTGCCAGTGCTGGGGCCAGCTCGCCCCTCTCCCAAGAGCTGAAAGCAGCAGCAGAGAGGAAGGGCAGACCCATGGATGACTGACAAGAGAGACCACACCATGGGAAGGAGGCTGTCAGCGCTGCATCTGTGCAGGAGAGGTGACAGCGAGAGGACTCCATGCGCGGGCAGACGGCAAACGCTGCGCAGAGCTGCAAGGACAGCGCCTGCAGCAGCCGCAGACAGAAGCCATCAGGTATTCCCACTCCCAAAAGCAGACTGGCACCGAGCCAGAGCCTCAGGCACCCTGCAGAACTGCCAGACTCATGTCACTAGGTCCCAGCCATCAGCCCCCGGCCCCCCGTGACACCCAGGAACAGTGTGTGCAGCAGGGCACTCACACAGACCCGCGCACACCCCACACACCCCCACTATCTTTTCCAAGCATTTTCAGGACAACTTCCCACCAAGAGAGGAGCAGACACAATTCTCCAGGGAGAGAAAGAAGATACAGAGCCATTATGGTTGATAAATCACCCTGTGCACAAAGATTATTCCCCAGTCCGACCCTCCTCCCACCAATCGCACTCCCCACACAGCACATGGGCTCCTCGATTGCCGTACTGGGGCTGCAGCACCCGGTGCACAGCAGGTCAGGCAGGGCTCAGCTCCCACACTGCAGCTACTGAGAGGTCATCCCCAAACCATCACAGCCCTTGCTCTACTTCGCAACAGCCAGAGCTAGAGGCTTCAGCCAAACATTCCCAAAATCCATCTAAGGAACTATGTCCCCCCACCATTCATTCTAGGTGTCCATCAACTCCTCCAGCACTGAGGCTTTACACACCTCAGGTGCTGCTGGAAGGTCATTACCTCACCCAGCACTAGCTGACACCTCACACCAGCAGCACCCTGCCCACTTCCAATCCTCTCCAACATCCATCTTCAAATGCACTTCCAGTGCAGCTCTGTTGGAGCTACTTCCCTTCCACCCATGCTGGTGTATGCCCTGGAGCTCACGTGCAGGGTTTTCCACCTTTCTGCCTGCCATATTCCTGACCATGCCATGGGGACCAGCACTGTGCTCTGTTCAAATTCCAGCCCCGTCCTCCATATAAGACACCACTTCTTCAAATTTTCACCTTTTATCATTTTCATATGTCAGCATTTCTGTGTCGACACTTTGGTCGTTAGTCCCCCTTGCTGCCACTTCCCCTTTTATTTCTCACTATTTCTCTTCCATTTTAGTCTATTTCTGGAGGTTTGGGCATCCATCTTCACCAAGGGGCTAGATATGAATGAATAACAACTCAACCCCTGAAGGAAATAAACAGGGTATCTGGGATAATGAGGCAGCCTATATCCAATCCTTTGGTAGAGCCAGGGGAGACCAGGCCCAACCGAAGGGGAGCATAAGGGGAGGTGGGTGGATCATGGTCAGTGCCACAGCCCCAGACAAGGTTTAGATGGCGACACACCCTCCCCCATGTGAGGTTCACACACAGCTCCGTCATGTCGCACTCATGACACGCCTCTGAGCACAGAAAAGCCCCACTCCCTCCGCAGCAGGTCCTTGGCCGCTGGCCCCCCTTGTGTCCCTATGAGCGCAGTGACCAACTGCTGCCTTCTCACCAAACCTGTCTGCCCGCTCACATTTGCTTCCACTGCTCCTGGGTAGTGATGAAGCACAAGCTAGAGCAGAGCTCTGCACCGACCCCTCCAGACTCAGACCACTATCCTCCTCTCACAGTTTAGTAAGATGGGAAGGTCAGAGATGCGCTGGTCCTACAGGGAAGTGACAGTGACAGGGATGGCTGTCAGGACACAGCTGTGAGCACTGGAGACCCTGCATTTCACCAAGGTTACCCCAAAACCACCCTGGTCCTGTGACAGACCTGATGTGTCAGGCACAGAGCTGCCACCTCCTTGAAGGCAGCAGGCCAGCAGCACACGCGGCCGCTGGGTCTGACTCTGCCCACCTCACCCCAGCTACAGGCGCAGTTACACCCTGCCCATATCCAAATTAGCCTTTATTCAGGTGAAAACACACACCAAGTACCCTACATCAGGAAACAGACGTTCCTGGAGGTGTAACTAGGCACAGAACAGCATCAAGGAAATTATTACTGGCCCATCAGCAAACTGTCTGTGTTACAGTTGCCCAAAATATGATTAAAGTGGTGCAATAAAACACCCTCACACGTACTCCAGCATTAAAAGCCTTGCATATGGAAACCATGAGACTACAGAAGCCAGGCCAAGAATGATCCCGGCACATGAGTACTCCAGTTACAAACAACAATCAGAAAAAACACTGGAGACGTCTGCAATGAAGCTTTGGAACAGCTCAGAGCCAGTCCTGCCCCAGCAGCCCCTGTGCACCCTGAGCACCCAAGAAGCAGAAACAAGCTGGCCCAGGACATCTCTGAGAACAACATGGAACAATGGGACAGTCACCAGGAAAAATGCAAATCCCCTCCCGTGAAACGAACAATACCACATGCTAAAAGAATATTTCATCTGCTTAACTGCAGGGTGCAATAACATCAATTTGCCCAAATTACACACAAGCAGAAAGGTAATTGGCACCGAGCAGAGTGTGTTGTGACTGTTCAGTCGCTCTTTGAAGCCAGCTACAAAAGACTGAAATGCAAGAAAGTAAACAATGGCATGAAACCAACAGCCAGCCCCTTCCCCAGAATCCCTCCCTCTAGCATGGCACTGCCGCAGTTAGGCAGAGACTTCCAAGAGGAGTCTGTGCAGACCAGCCATCACCCAGTTGAGCTGGGATCTGCAGAAAAAGGGAAACTGTTGAGTTTGAACAAGCATGGGTTAATCTGCAGAAAAGCTATTTTTTACAATTTTAATTAACTCGGTCTTAGACTTAAACATAACGAAGTGGTGAACACATACCCCTATAAAAGAACTGAGCAAAGGGAGAGCAGAGACAGTTTTATATAATAGGAGGGGGACTGAAGGGGGACACACAAGGAAAAGGCATGAGGTGAGCAGCTGAGTATCCTCCAGCTGAAGGTGGGAAAAGGAACTGTCATCAGCTAACAGAATTAGCAATCGTTGCAGCAGTGATTAGATTTATAAACTGAAGTTATCCAAAAATATCTGTTTGTTACGGACACTTAAAACTCCTGGGTGTGCAATAGAGAGTGGGTTACACCGGCTCACTTTCCTCTGCCTCCAACCAGGTCAGCCCTTCCCGGGGCTGCACAGCTGCCATGTGTCACAGGGTACCAACTTTCTTTCGTAACAAGAATTAACTTGGAGCCTGGGATTTGACGCTTGGTGGTCTCAACAGACAGAACCTCTAGTTTTAATCCTCTCCAACTACCAGGAACGCAGCGGCTGCCGCACAGCTCCGCACCCCGCACCAGTACCGCGCTTGCATAATAATGACTGCGGGCCTGGAGGCGCGGGGCCGGAGCACGAAGGCGAAGTTCCTTACATAAGGACCGCAGGATCGATGCGCTGCTCGCCGTGAGGCCGCGGGCAGGGCTCCCGACACCGCACGGGCCCGGGGCTGCCTCCGACCGCCGGCCCCGCTCCCCTGCCCCGGGTGGGACCGGGGCGCTGCCCGACGCGCCCCGCGCAGGGCGGCCCCGGCCAGCGCGGCTTCGGGGGCTGAGCGATCGCTGCCCGTCCCCGCACGCCGAGTGCCCGCACGGCGATGGCAGGGCCGGGGCTCCCGGGGCTCCCGGGGCTCCCCCGGCTCCCGGGGCTCCCCCGGCCGGCGCTGCCGCAGCGCGGGAGGGGCGCGGGTCGGCGGCGCAGCCCCCGCGGCCGGAGCCGGCCCGGCCCCGCCCCGCACACAAAGACGGCCCCGCCGCGCCCCGCACCGGCCCCGCCACGCACCTTTGACCTGCGCCTCGTAGTCGGCGATGATCTCTTTGTCCTTCTTGAAGTTGCCCTGCGCTGACATCGTGCGGGAGGGCGCGGGTCCCGCCGGGACCGCCGCCCGCGGCGCTCCACCACCACCACCTCACCCGGCCGCGGCCCCGCCGCCGCCCGCGCCCGCCGTCATTGGCGGCGCCGGGAACACCGCGCACCGCCCGCACCGCGGGGAGCGCGGAGCCGGCGGAACCGAGCAGAGCCAGGCAGGGCGGAGCCGCGTTGAAATGGGCTGGGCTGGGCCGAGCCGAGCGGAGCCGAGCGGAGCCGAGCCGAGCCGCGCCGAGCGGAGCCGAGCGGAGCCGAGCCGAGCCGCGCCGAGCGGAGCCGAGCCGAGCCGAGCCGAGCCGAGCCGCGCCG